>VYZW01014791.1:0-49310 GCA_013401315.1 Balaeniceps rex | reverse complement strand
CTTTCCTTCTTTCTTTCCCCTGCCCCCTCCCTCCCCCCCAGTCTGTGAGCTACAGGGAAATCTGACCCAGGAGGCAACCAGGCCATAGAAAACACAAATCAGTCCACAAGAGAAAACAATCAGAACTCCAAAGCCAGTTTCTGAGACCAATTTCATTATGGTGCTGCCTTCTTTGCAGCCTGCAATTATGGTGCAATTATGGGATTTGGGGGGAAAGCATCTGGCAGTGGTTTCTCTCATACCCGCTCCATTCTCTCTCTCTGCCCTGTTCTCTGCATCTGAGTTAGATGCTGTTTGTATTTCCCTGCTTCAAATGTGCATCAGCATTTCAAATGAAACTTTGGACCACCACCGTGGCAGCCTTTTAAAAGGATACAGCACAAGATTCCTCTGTTTCCTCTCCTCCATTGGAGAGCAAAGGCAAACCAGAAGAGGGATATTAATGTGCAAATTAGCGCAACCTGACTGGCTCCAGATTGCTACTTAGAATTTGCATATTAATAAATGTTTTTGTGACAGCATTTAGCAGATCAAGAAGGGCAGAGATTAAAAAAAGTCAACAAGATTTTTAAGCTTTTCCCTTATATTTCCTTCTCCTCACACTCCCAGCCTCCTGTATGTATCTATATCTCCTTATACCATATCCATATGTGCTCAGGTTGCATATCTATAGGTGAATGCATGTAAATCTGCCCAGCTCTTGACAGATGTGAGATTTGCAGAACTGCCCTGTGTGCAGATAGACAAACAGTTCTGTCCTGGTAGGAGTGCAGACAGCTTTGCTGTGTGTATGTTTGAATGAGTGTGTTTTATACACACACACAGAGGAACGGAGTTAAAAAGATAGATAGATGTAGGAACTGGACAGTCTCCCTCCTCCAACCCCCCCTTCAAATCTTTTTCCAACAGGCACTTTTATCCCATTCAGCTGAATAAATTGGGACTCTTGAAACTGTGATCTTGACAGATGTGAGCTTTTTTCCTGAGCTGCATTGGAAAAAGATAGATAGTAAAAACCTCCAGGGCATTTGGGCTTAGTGGAGCCAGTGAAAAGGGTTATTTCCAAGAGTGCTGAATAATGCATCCCTCTGAATTCCTTAGTTCTCTCTTTCTGTCCTCCTTTCTGTCTTTCTCTCTCTCTTCCTTTAAATGCTTTGAGGATGAAATGCTGAAAGCCCTCCCAGAGTTCTTCCACCACTGCAGGAAAGTTGCGATCAAAATCTTCCCAAGCAATGGGCTTTCAAAGGGTCTCATGCAAGTAGTCTGGTGGTCAGAAAAAGAGGGGGGAGAAAAGGAACAGATACATAAACAGAGCAGCTTATACATAACTGGTGCATTAAAGATATAGTCCCCATCTCAGTTAATTAATTGTCACATCAGTCTTAAGCAGAGAACCTGGCTGATAGCCAGACTATTTTATTTCAAAAATCTCTGTGTCAAGAACGTATGTTCAAAGAGACTCTCACCCCTATTACATTTGTCTTCCTGGCTTACTTTGTTTATCTATGATTGAAAAAACAACTGCAAAACAAGAAGCAACTTGAAATTATCTCATTGTCAGCTCTTTCCTTTGTTCTCCTCAATTTGCTTTATACATTCCCAGTTAGAGCTTGAATTTTGTGTTGGATGGTCAAAGCAGAATTACAGTTTGGAGCAGGGAGAAACACACTTTCAGTCTGAGTTGAATCAATATGTACATTTTTTGTTTGAAACAGGAAAAAATGTAATCTCTTTCAGGGGAAGCCTGAAATGCTTTGTTCTTGCCTTGCTTCACATGGGGCAGATTATGGAAAGTTATGTAATTATTGTTTTTTTTTCCTAAATGCCCCCATTTTTGCGCCCCCCATTTAAAAGGTTCTTTTTTTTAACAAAAGCATTTTGAAAAGAAAAGCCTAATTTCCAAACAAAGGTTTTGTTTTGGTTTTGTTTTTCCTTTGGCTTTTCCACCATGAAACATTTTGTCTCTGACTACATTGAAATGCAGTGTTTTGACATTTTCCTGTGTGGATGTCGGGCTAAGTGTCTTGCCTGAAACCACAGAGGGAATTAAAACCACATCTCTTGAGACTTTGGTTAGCCCTTAACCACTGGACCATCTTTCCTCCTAGCAACCTTTAAGAGTTTTTGAGCAAAAGTGAACCCATGAATGACAACATGAAGAGGGACATGTCCTTTTATCAGAGGCCCATGAGCAGAGAGGACCCCAAATGAGTTGTAGAGGGGAAGGCAGCTACCCCCCATGCCAGAGTTGGCATTGTCTGTCTTTTTGCTTTGCCTCCACTAAAAAAACAAAGATTTAAGAGAAGCACAACAGTGGCACACACACCCTTGGGCCACACATCAGTGAGTCTGCTGGCGAGAGCAAAGCTGCCGTGTCTATGCAATGTTTGTGTCAGGATTATCTGACTCCCAGTCAAGGCGCAAACAAACCTGAGGTCTTCTGTCAATAGCAGAGTGTGAGCTGAGAATCTCAATGTCTTTTGAAAGAAAGTTTGGGAGCTCTTCCAGAAAAAAAGGGGGGGAAAGGGCGCTAGGTTTCTACACCTACAGTTAGAAAGTTGCTGAGACAGTCATAGTGAAGTGAGGACAATATGAGAGTAACTCCTGATGTGTATTTTCTAGTGTTTTATTTGGCTTGGTTTTTAACATCTCAGGTAAAGTAGCCTTCACTGCTTCCGTCAGGAACCTACCACATCACCTCATTGCCATGAGTCTTCCCCCAGGTATTCAGCCTGCATTTTTCCCTTTTTTACTGCTACCCCATTACCCCTTGCAATAATCCATCATCGGCGTAAATTACTTCAGAACATCCTGGTTCTAGGTCTCTTTCTGAGTGACATTTGTGTGGCTGGGCTCTACCATCCCAGTGCTCCTCTCCTCCAGTCCAAAATTTCTCTCCACCTATCTGAGAGATAGTTACATGTTGTTTCCACATCCCCAGCTCCTGAGAGATGAGGAAATTGGACAGCACATGTCCATACTAAGTCTGTGACAGAACTGTAGGTTCAGATGTCCTAATGCCAGCCCTCATTTCACTGATCCTAAAGTCCATTTATTTGACCCAAACAGAATTCTCTTATCAATGTTGACACCTTTTCCCTTCCTTATTCCCTGTTTCTTGCTTCACCCCAGGTTCTACCTCCCTTTCTACTTTTTCTCTTTCCAGAGGATCCTGGAGTGTTTTGTTCCAGCTGCCCTTCATCAGCCCGTCTTCTACAGCAACCCACAAAAAACATTTAGCATAAAATCTTCAGAGCAAAGTCTTTGCTCTCGACACATGCTTCTCCCTTGGGTGGGGGAGGTAGAAGAGAGAGGGCACAAAATATTTTTGACAGACATCAGTTATGTCACTTTATTTATGGTTGGAAGGCACTTAAGTGCTGGTGACAAAAATAACTTATCTTTGTGCAGCAGAAGGAATGGAGCCCAGTTTCCAGTGTTATCCAACCTCCCTCCTTTCTCTCATCACATCCTTTTTGTGGATTCTCTAATGTCTAATATAAAGAGGTGAACATACTTCAGCTTTCTCTCAAAAGAGGTTTACAAAGCTTTCCTTCATTCAGCTGCCTAGTCTCATAAACGTCTATAGAAATAAATGTCTTTCTTTTGCCTTGAAGAATTTTCTTTCTCTCACTGTGTCAAATTTGGTTAAAATTGTGCAGTTGCTATAAGAAACATTGACAGAGAAAGAATGGGACAAGGAGATAGGTAATAAACATATCATGGCTTTGTAAGCCCTGTTTCCTTAGGAAAACTGGATAGAACAGGATGTTCAGGATTCAACCTAGTCCTTTAGTGGGCTTGTTCACTGTCTCTGCTCATCCCTTGTGTGGAGGGTAGATGCCAGAGGTTGCCCTTGGAAGTGACCGTGGTGGTTGTGTGTCCTGGACAGGTTCATTCTGTCTGGATGTGTTGGGGGCAACAGCACAAAGCATTGTAGCATTTCTCCTCAGGTCCGTTTTTAAAATCATAGCATTCAGTTGTCCTGCCTGAAGTAAGGTCTTGCTGAGGAACAGCACTGCACTCATTTTATTCCTTTGCTACCATATAGTGTATGAATATAACAGGAGGGAGACCAGTCAGGGCCATCTATGAAAGGAACAGATGTATAATCTTTCCATTCCCACTTTTCCAAACACACTTTCACCTCTTTTTGTCTCCTTCCATCCCCAGTCTGTCAGCCTCTCTTTCTAACCTCTCTCCATTGTTCGTCAATAAATATTCAATTAATGTTTTCCCACGATAAAGATCTATGGGTGTCAGATAAGAACATCTTCACAGGATGAATGGTGCTGCTAAGTCTTGCGGCTAATTCTATGCAGATGCAGAAAGTCTGCTGGAAGTGACTTTACAAAATGGAGTGCTCAAGCATCCCTGTTTTATTTTTTAATGCAGATGAGAATTTAAAAGCCTGTGTTTTCTACAATTAATTTTATGTACTATTCTTTTCAATTATTTATGTTCCCTGAATGATAAATGGGTGGTGGAGAGGGAAAGGAGACTAAAGGTAGTGGGAATGAAGAAAGAAACCTTTTTCTTCAGTAGTTATTTATTTATTTTAGACTGGAATATGAGCTGAGCTGATAATTAAGAGAAAGTGGGCCCTAGATCAACTGGTGGTAGGAGATCAGTTTATCACCTAGCAAGGCTCAGAGGAAAAAGACTATAACAGAGGATGGAGGTTTAATCCTAATTTTGCCGTGGGTTTATTTAAAGAACTTCAGCAAATCCCTTAACTCCCCCACTTGCGAATGGGAAGAAGTAGCTGCTTTTTGCAAAATACCGATGGATAGCACAAGCAAGCTCAAATTCTTTAGCTGATGTAAAAGCAAAAGTTTCTTGGGTTCAGATAAACTTTTCTCACGTATATCAATGCTGATCTTGGCCCAGGTGAAACCTGCATTCATTAGAGTCACGTTCATCCAAAGCCGGGAAAGTAACCCATTTTTTAGGGGGGGAGGCAAGGGAGAAGTGTTATATTTTATGACTTCATGCAACTTCTTGGGGTAGCACTTAAGCAGAAATATGAATGTGCTGAGGAGAACAGCCTTCCTCAGTAAAGCAATGCCTGTTTGAATCAGTGGGCATTTGAAACCTCTGGAGAGAGAGCCTGACCCTCTCTGGTTTCCACTCCATTTCCGAGGGTTTTGGAGAAGCAACAGGATGGCATTTGGGGCCTTTGAGAAATTGATTCTAAAGATGTAAGGGGATTATTTTAGAGCAAAAGGGAGGAGACCCCATTAAAATAGCACTGAAACGGAAAGGAAGCTGAACAAATGGAGACGTGTTAGGCCGAGCGTTGTTTGAAGTGAGACATTTTCCTTGAGATATTGATTGTTTTGTATACCGTACTTAACCTAAATCAGATCCTTAAAAACAAACAAAATCAACCCCTTGGGGAAAAAAAAAATATATATATAAAGGGTTATTTTAGGACTGAGAATAACAGCCAGGATTTTCCTTCTGCATATTCTGCTTCCCCAAAATAGTAGTGCTTGCTTGCAAGAGAGACATTTGGCAGTAATGGATATTATTTTCTTTCAAGTTCATTTATAAGGTTAAAATCAGAAGGTTTGTGAGTTTTGGATTTTTTTTTTACTTTCTAAATTTGTTTTAGCACAAAAGAGATGTGTTGGAAAGAAAACAATGGAAGTAAAAATTATGTGTTGGAAAAGTTTAGGGATGGAGCCACTTGAAAAATTGCCAACTTTCAGAGACAAATTCATACCCATTTTAGAAATTTCAACACTTGCATAAACATATTTTTATTCACAGTCATCCCATTGTTCTTTCATGGTCCTCCAAGGAAGTGGGGTGAGGGGGTAGGAGGGTGGTGGATCAGAGATCTTCTCCTACTTCGAGAAAAATTAACTAATCATTTTGGTCAATTTTATAGAGATTAGAGTTTATGAAGCTCACAATTAGAAAAACCAGTTATCAGTTGAGAATCATCATGCAAATATAAACTGTCTAATCCTTTCCAGTGTGTAGCCACAAGAGCTGTTTCTACAGGGACATCTGGAGTAATCCCTTCCACTCCTCCAGAGGCGCAAGGCCTCAACCATGACCTTCAGAGCTCACTGAAATTATGGCCTTTGATATACCAGAACAGTCCTTCAGAAAAAAAAGACAGGAGAGAGTAACAAAAAAAAAAGTGATCCATCAGACTTAGAGAGTAAATGTTTGTCTTTGTCATAGAGGCTGTTAGATTAGTTCAGCTTCCATAATCTATTTAATTATTGTCTTTAATGGGACAGCCATTAAGCGAACTAGTTACTTTCTGTAAACATGATGAGAAGGATCTGCATTTTTTGCACCAGCCTGCCACCGTCAGAACCAAAATCATGTACCCCTCTCAGTGATGTCCTCTCTTTGCAGATGAGATGCTGTTATGAGGTGGAGGACGGGAATGGTTCCACTACTACTATCTATTCCACTACTGTGCTCCACTATCACTGGGAGATAACAGCTGGAAAGAAACTGGCATCCTTGCCCCACTTTTCCCTCTTTTTGATCCTACCGGCACTGTTGTCAGTGCAATTTGTGAGTTCTGTGTTGGGGAACACTTGGAAGGGAGGGAACACGCTGAATCTGTAGGTTCATTTTTATGATGGCAAACCAGATGTGCTCACCAAATGCTGTTTCCCTGCTTGTCTCTGTGGATGAAGAGGGACCTATTCCGCTGAACTGCCCAAAGAGCTCATGCCGTTTGGAGATGCTGTCACTTCCTAGTGGAATAATAACCTGGCGGAGTAAAATATTACCAAAAGGGAGCTAGAAAGTGTAACCAACTTCTGAATCAAGAGCCAGATCCATCAAGTTCCTTTGAAGCACTTTTTGTTCAGAACTGCTTTTTCAATAAATATTTTAAATTTTAAGGAAGGGGAGAATCTAGATCTCAACAGAACCTGGACCTGACCTAAATCCCAGTACACCACTCGAATGACTTATGACTTGTGGTACTCGGTTTTTCCCTCTCTCCAAGTATTCTTACTACTTGTTTGTGTTCTTTTCTTTTTTTTTTCTGCAGATTTTTTTCCATTTACTGTGCTCCTAGAATAAGAAGGGATGAGAAAGTGTTCAACTCCTAGAAAGGGTTTTGACCCAGCAGTTGCTAGGTGATTAGATGTTTTGATGATAGGAAGTCATATAAACCAATAGCAAAAGCAGTATCCAAAATACAGCACAAGCAGGTGTGAAAATATGTGGGTGATGAGTCTCTAATTTTATTCTCTTCATCCCACATGAGGCTGTGAGTTTACAGCTTGCATGGATACTAGCTAGATGCCTGTTGTATGAGGATCAGAGGTGCTAGAAAAATGTAAGACTATCATCAAAAATAATTCCTTAAATTCTCCTTAGCTACTGGTTACAGTAAGAAACCAACCAAACCCTTAATGAGGGTGGCAAAAATTGGAGAAAATTTGCTTCTTGAAATTATGCCCCAAAGTGGTTTCAAACACACTGGTAGAAAACAACTTTCCAGAATCCCTCTCTTACCCCACCACCCACCCCACGGCTTTCTGCAGTAACAGGAGGGAGGTTCTCTTAAGGACAGTCAATAGAGAACCAAGAAGTCCTGGGAGACTTAGATCCTTTTTGGCCAAAACTGTCTGACCTAAACCTTGTGCTCTGAAGGCTCGTGTTATTCTGTTGTTCAACTGCTGAATCTGATGTATGTTTCTTGCCTTATCAAAGACACTAAAACCTCAAAAAAGCACATTTATTGGGTTAAAAATATCAGGGCAAGAGTTCCTATGGCTGCTGTGGCCCCTCCAATCCACTGGAGAAAAGGGGGAGGCGTGAAAATAAGTTAAGAATGGCAGGAGGGAGAGGAGGTTATTAAAGTGATTATTTCATCAGTTCACACAGTGTTTTGGGCAAGTTGTTGTGGAATCAGAGCCCTGCAGGGTCCACCTTTGGACCTCACGTAAGGTAGAGGTGACGGGTGTAACCTTCCCTACCCTACCCTCCAGGAACTGGGGGTGAAGAATTTCTGTCCTGATTGTGTTTTTTCCACACATGATTTGTTCATCCTTAATTCAGTCATTAGGAAGCAGGAAGCCATGCGGCAGAAGGAGGGCTACAATGCAATCCTGCTATTTCCTGCTGAGTAGCAACAGGCTGCGGAGTGGACATACAGCTTTTTCTGGATGTGGCAAAAGGTTTCTTTCAGCCCCTAATTTGCAGTGTCAGAGTAACCCATTATCAAGACGATTAAATTTAAAGAGACTGCAGTAAATGCTAGCATACAGAAGACATCAAGCATCATTAAAATGTAATTGGAAGCAAAGCTTAATGAGGTAAAAGGAAAAAAATACCCAGAATCCTTTTGGGTTTTCTCCCCCCCCACCACTTACTTGCTTTGCCTGAGCCAGCAACTACTGTATTGAAAATTATAATTTGCAAGCTGCATTATTATTTGGTGTTCCTTGCAGCTGTTAAAAAGACATGATGCTTTAGTGTAGCTTTGCAATGAGTGTATAAAGATATACTCACTGTAATTTTAGACTAACGGCGGGAATGCTTTTGCTTTCTCAAGGTCTAAAGTTTCTGGTAGGAGTAAAGCTAATCTGGTTTTGCTCATCCAGAGCAGACAATAGGGCCAAATGGAAACAAGTGCCTACAGCTTTGCACTGATCAGTAGACAGCAGTGGGCTTTGAAGCAGCAATGTCCTGGATTCCCTCCTTCCTGAGAATAGCAAGGACAATGAATCAGGGACAGAAAAGGAAAAGGACTGAGAGGGGAGCAGCAGCCATTGTGCCTAGCAAGCCAGGATGAAACCACAATGCCTCTCGTAGGTACGTGGATAGTAAATGTAGTGTTTGTATAGGAGGTAATAACTCAATAAGGCAGTGGACTGGCTTCGCAGGTCCTTAAAGGCTACCTGCTGCAAAGCATCTGCAGTTCGGCTGGTACCATTGTGATACGTGCTGGTAGAAGCCCTTGGAGAGGGAACTGCTCTGTTCTCTGTCTCATAGAATCATAGAATCATAGAATGTTTTGGATTGGAAGGGACCTTTAGAGGTCATCTAGTCCAACCCCCCTGCAGTGAGCAGGGACATCATCAACTAGATCAGGTCGCTCAGAGCCCCGTCCAACCTGACCTTGAACGTTTCTAGGGGTGGGGCCTCCACTACCTCTCTGGGCAACCTGTGCCAGTGCTTCACCACCCTCATTGTAAAAAATTTCTTCCTTATATCTAGCCTAAATCTCCCCTCCTTTAGTTTAAAACCATCACCCCTTGTCCTGTCACCACAGGCCTTGCTAAAAAGACTGTCCCCATCTTTCCTATAGGCCCCCTTTAAGTACTGAAAGGCCGCAATAAGGTCTCCCCGCAGCCTTCTCTTCTCCAGGCTGAACAGCCCCAACTCTCTCAGCCTGTCCTTGTAGGAGAGGTGCTCCAGCCCTTGGATCATTTTCGTGGCCCTCTTCTGGACCTGCTCCAACAGGTCCATGTCCTCCTTGTGCTGAGGGCTCCAGAGCTGGATGCAGTACTCCAGGTGGGGTCTCACCAGAGCAGAGTAGAGGGGCAGAATCACCTCCCTCGACCTGCTGGCCACGCTTCTTTTGATGCAGCCCAGGATACGGTTGGCCTTCTGGCCTGCAAGCACACATTGTTGGCTCATGTCCAGCTTTTCATCCACCAGTACCCCCAAGTCCTTCTCCGCAGGGCTGCTCTCAATCCACTCGTCCCCCAGCCTGTATTGATATCGGGGGTTGCCCTGACCCAGGTGCAGGACCTTGCACTTGGCCTTGTTGAACCTCATGAGGTTCACACAGACCCACCTCTCCAGCCTGTCCAGGTCCCTTTGGATGACATCCTGCCATGGCGAGGTCAAGGCCAAATCTCGATTTTGCAAAGGCCAAACTGGTGTGGGTCCAGCTTCCTTTTACCTTTTTTTAATTTCTTTTCTCCCCAAGTCATCAAGTGAACACATTTTTTTCTGGAGGAGAAAATGGACCAGTTCAGTTCATTGCGTATCACCATCCTGGACTTGAGTTAGTCATTCCTCCCCTTGAACACAGCTGCAGCTTTTCTGGAAGCATCATCATTCCAACTCAAGGCCCACACAGAAGTATGCAAACAGCACAAATATTTTTCCCAAGACATCTGATCCAGTTAAAGTGCCAGGACTTGGGCCTTAAACTAGCCAAATATATTAGTCTCAGTTGGATCCATGATGGATTTTTGTTTTGATTTTGTCATTTAAAAATGGTCTCTAGTGGTGACTAGATGTGAATTCTGCACCTTTGCGAGAGAACAGAAAAAATCGACCCCTGGACAAAGCTGTCTGAGCTACAAATATAGCTCCAAACCTGCAGTGCAGGCTGCAGTTCAACCCTACCTAACACCATTCATCGTTCATAGTTTTAGTGACAAAATCACATTTTAAAAAACACAATGATTTCAGAGGGATTTTCCCCCTTCTCCCTCCTCTGTTGTGGACCTTGGCCTACCATGCTGGAAACCTCCATTCTGATTCCATTTCTGGTAGGATTTTGATAGCCAACCTCGTGTATTAGTTTTTTAATAAGGCTTTCAAAAGCAACAAAGTGACCTCAGAGCTTCAGAGTGATTTCCAAACAATGTCTGCACCAGAGGGGAGCTCTGACGTACAAACGCCTGAGCTCATTTGGAGCCAGGAGACATATCCACACAGCAGCAAACCCAGCTGTTCTGTCCCCTCCTCCAGAATTGGTGTTTGCACCAGACTCCACCATACTCTGCCCAACAATCAAAAGAACTGGACTTTGAAAGCTTCTAGTATCTGAGCCTTCTCTGAAAATGATGCCCTTCAACTTTTGTCTTTGCTTAGTGTTCCTATTGTCTGTCATGTCTGTTTTAAGTACTCTAGGGACCAGATGCTGTTCCTTATTAGGAGCTTGTACAACAGCAGGGCTCTAATCTTGTGCACTCTAGGATCAAGCAAACAACCTGAAGAAAGGAATTTTGTCAAAACATGTCAACAGAAGCTTGGCTGAGTAGCACCTCTCACTGTAAAGGTAGTGTGCCTGATATATGAGATTACAAATGAATCTTTGGTTGTTTTTGTCAAATAGGTTCCTCTTGTTTCCTTGCTCTCTCCCATTTATTTTTTATTGCAGATACAGTGTCAATTTAATTCAATATGGGGAAGGATTTGTAGAGTATAACCTGCAACAACTGGACAGGTATGGTGCTCTTAAGTATCATTAGCTGGGCTGCAGTTAAAGGTAGGCTGAGCATTTGAATAAGCTTCAGATTGAATTTTCCTTTCACCTTTAGAGTTGTTCTCATTGGCAAACTATTCTACACTGTCTAAAAATGTAAATCTTCAGGTCTCCAGCTGCTCAAACAAGACCTTTCACTGACACTGTTGTCTTTAGATTGAGAAAAATGCAAAGTTGCAGGATGCTGGTCATTGAATTTTTCATTTTCCTGGGTTTACCAGAAGAATATTTGCCTTAAAATATAGAACTACAGGAGAAAAAGTAAAAATCTACATTCCTATATGGTTGTGTTGTAACAGTGAATATAACTTTTCTTGTATCGCACAAGCCTTTGAGTAAGATCTCCAAACTTTTCTTCAGTGAACATAAGTGAAGTGCCGTTGCGCTTTTTAGACCCAATGTATCTATGAGAGACTGAGTCAAGTTTTCTGTTATCTGACCCTTCTGTGACAATATAATCTAAATAATTACTGGAGGGTGGGGGTGGGGGAAAAGTAGAGCAATCATCCGTTTTATAACATGGTGGAGAACATAAGGAAACAGCTTGATTTTTCACTGTGCTTTTGCCACACCCTTTGCCAAGGTTGAGATTGTGATGCCAACACTTAAAAAAAGTTTGTGGTTAGGATGATTTGGTTTTGGACAATATTAAAAAGCAAGAGGAAGAGTTGAGTTCTTTACTACTTCTTCATTACCTGCACAGGTCTCTCCTGTTTTAACAGAGTTTTAGGGAAAATAGTGTGTGCTACAGTCTTCAAACTGAATGTGCTTTTGATGCATGTAACTGAAGGAAGTCTCTCCTTTCTTGTACAAATGACATCCAAAGGATATCTACAGATAATATGGCAAAGTCTTGTGTCTTGATGTGCTGATTATTTTTACACACCGTGATTAGCTTTTTAGGGCAACCCTTGCTTTACTACACTTCTTGCTAAAAATGGGAATATTGTGTACTAGAAAACTGTAGCTAGTATATATGATTTTGTTTTTTTCCTATCAAAAATGTGTTTGGCCTTTTAAAAGGGGAAATTGAGGAATGGAGCCGGGGGTTTGTTGTGTTTTGAGGGGCATCTGAGACATTTTGGAAGATTTCAGCTTCTTGTTTCATGTTAATTTTTAAAACTTTCATCAGAAAGAGGAATGGAGGGAAACAGAGAACATACTTTTTGACCAACCTGTGTGGCAGGGAAATGAGCACTAAATTTAACTATGTAGACATCGATTATAATAGGTTTCCATTGTTTTCCACGTGGTACTACAACACATAGATGCCTCAAACACAGATGCTGGCAGTTTTGGATGGAGTCCACAAAATTATTTGGTTTCATGTTGTAACATTTTACAGTTTTATAGGGTGAAACTCCAGATTTCAGTTTCAATCACTGTGTATCTGTGGGAACTCTTGGAGGGTGAAATCATTTTACTCTTGGAATTCAGAACCAGAGGTTTTGCTGCAGTTTGAAAGCACTTTGGGATAGCATGGGATTTTCATTTTACTGGCCCAGTTTTTTACAGAGATTAACCGTTGTACACTCATGATTTTGTAGTGGCAACACTGAGCCTTATACAACTCAGATATAGATAACGTCTCAGCCACTAAAAGTGGCCTATCAAAATTGAAGTTGTATAGTAACACCTGGGGCTCTGGGTAGACCCTCTGGAAATATTTAGGAGAAAGATCGGAGGTGAAGGAGAGGAAAGGGGATAACAGTTAAGAATCACTCTCCTCTCCCCCATCCCGAAAAAAAGATAAAAGCTCTGTATACACATTATCATAGAAATAGGTTGCCCTGCAGCTGCTCCACTCCAGATATATTAACAGCTCTGGGATTCAAGAAACCATTGGACAAGCATAAGCTTAAAGCCAGCAGAATGACTGCAATGGACTTTTTCATTTAACAACAGGATCACAGAGGAAGGATTTACTCAGGCGGAACAATTAAAAAGCATGGGGCTGCAATAAAAGGGAATGAGACTTCAACTCTTTCTCTGTCTCTGTCTTAGAAGGACTCTTTCTCCCTTTCTCTTTCTCTCTCTTTTTTCCTCATTCTGTCTTTTGTGTTGTTGTTCTAATCCAGGGCTCCCAACGGGCTAGCATTACATCTTCCCTTGAATTAGCATTCCCATTCCCCGGGGAGGGCTGCTGTGGTGATGACTAAGGGAAGGGGTGATAAATGTTAACAGAAACACTTTTGCAGAGTGCTGATTTTTCTGTTTGTAAAGCACGCACCTGCACAAAAGATGCCGAGTGAGAGAAAATAGCTCCATCTCGATGGGAGACAAGCGCACCCGGAGACACACACTTACTTAACATACATTACAGGGATGCCCTGTAGTAGTATCACACTGGGAGTTGTATGGCAGAGCAGGAAGGGGGAGAGGGGAGGAGCTGTGTAGGGTGGATAGGATGTTTGATTTGGGGTTAAGGGTGTAGATAATGTTTTGGAGCATTGGCACACAGCCCCGTTACCCCTTCCTTTCATGACCTTGTGCATCTCACTTTCTTGCTTTGTGCCTCAGTTTGCCAGCATCAGTGTGGTTCATCAAGTGGGGATAGACAGCTGGGGCAAAGGGAGTTTGAGTCCCTGAATATCAGTCACAATCCAATAGTGCATTCACCTTTACAGAGCAATTCAGCTCATTTCTGAATCCCCAGATTGTTATGTGTGGGATTTAAGGAGACGTAGGGTGTCCATAGGTGATAAATAAGAAGCTGGAGTGATGCCAGTGCTGTGGGGTCTATATATGGAGATTAACATGAGCAAACTAAAGCTTTGTGCCACCCAAAACTCCACAGGATGTTCCTGCCTCACTCTATGAGCCCTAACACAGAGATGTATCAGAACATGTGTATCCCCATCACACAACCTGAGTGAGGAAGGCAAGGAGAGTGGGATCTTGTCCTCACATTGGGGTGTGCTCATCTTCAGGGAACTACTTTGCTGCAGAGGCTGTTACTTTTTTAATAAATACAGTAGATTCTGCTTCGGTATTGGAATAAAAATGATAAATATGATCAACGCATCCACATTTGATGAATTGCAGGGCTAAATGTTCTCATGCATATGTCTGAACCACTTCCTGAGTCACCCATTCTTGGCAACATCAACTTTGGGGCTCTCTATTATTCATGGCCATACTGTGTTTGCAGCATTTTTAGCTGAATGGACAAAGTAAAGCCATGGACATTTTCCTGGAGAAAGGTCAGTGCACTCCCCATATTGTAGATTCAGAAAAGAGTAACAAACATGTTTGTGCCAGTGATAGATGCACAGAAACTTGGGAGAGGTCTAGTTTGCTTATAACTATGCTAAGGATTTGATCTAAGGATATTGCATTACAAGAGTGTACCAAGCTGCCACAAACTTTGGATTAGTCTGAAAGCCTGTGACGGATTTTTTTATGATAGTACTGAATTTTTGGTCTCTTCCTGGAGTTACTTTTGTAAACCAAAATATTGTATAATGGGGAAAATATTGATTTTTTTTCTGTGTATGAGTCACCCACAGTAAGAACAAACCATGGAGGAAAACAGTTGATTTACCAATTAAAAGACTGCAAAAGTAGAAAAAGAGGAAAAGGCTAGATCTTCCCTTCTTTAGTAGGATGTCCTCTCGGTTTACTTCTTCACTGGTTTTAGGCAGGGTTGGAGAGGGCGGACATGACCTGGTTCTGGTCTCCTTTCATGAGGCAGAGAGCTCCTCAACATTGTTGTACATGCCTGGAGAAGGAAGGAAGGAAAGAAAATTTTTTAATCTACTTCCATCTCAGGCAGTCAGGCTGGTTCTTCAGCAGTGGTGGGCAGGGAGTAACAGGAGAGGACAGGACAACAAAGAGCCAATCTCCTGCTACCTAGCAAGGCAAGCTCATCACTCAGTTTGGGTTGTACAGTCCAAAGTTATGGCTGGTGTTCTAAGTCTTCTTTATGTGAAAAGTTGGGGTTAAAGAAAGAATTCAGAGCAAGCACTATATGATTGAAATGTCCCAGCCAGCAAATGTGCTTTAGGGTCCTTAATGGCTATACATAGCACATTTCTTCATTCCTGGAGAATGTTGCATAGGCAGGTGTTTGAAAGGAGATGGGTATGTCTGAGAATCAGAGTCCTTTGGCTTTCAAGGTGTCCTGAAAACAGAAGCCAGGGTGCCAGTCTCTGGGCTTCAAACTTCAGATCATGCTGTTGTGAAATGCTGGAAAAGATGTCTAAACACCCTACTCAGAAGGAGTTTCAACCCTTGACAAATAGCAAGCACTCTGAGCCAGCAAAGCCACTGACTTCATCCAGAGAGGGGAGGGGAAGGGAGGCAAAGGCAATGTTTAATTAGGAAGCTAATTTCATGACATCATTCCTTCTGGCCTTTATTCCATTAATGAAGCTGAAAGTAGGCCACAAACTACAGGGATTTATTCTTCCCTGTTGGGACCATGTTATATCTGTCTGTCTGCGTGCATGGAAAATGCAACATCATTCCCAGTTGTTAACTTATTCCATAAACATTCACCATCCACTCTGCTCTTCCTGTAGCCTCATTTATACTGCATGCCTAATGCCCTGTATAAATTGGCTTTCTCTGCATACTAATGTGGGCATCTTTTTATTATATTTTTTTAAAGCAATGGGCGTAGAAAGAGCAGGTACTTGTGGGCTAAACTCAGAGTATAAGGGCTGCGTCCCAAGGTACCAAGAGATCCTGAAATAGAAATGGTGAGATGGGAGAGCAAAGAATTAATGTTGGTTTTACCTGTACCATGGGATGAATACTGAGGTCCTGATAACTCAGTCCTTATGTGGAGGGGGAGGAGGGAGAAGAGGACCCTGAAAATTAGCTGGACCCATGCTTGGAAGAGTGCAGATTGAAACGCCTCGAGACCTGGCCCCTGCTTTGACTCAGGGCTCCTGTAGCGGTGCCGGCCTCCCTCTCTCCCCAGTGTCTGCTGCTCCCCACAGACAAGGCAGTGGAGCAGAAGGCACGTCTGCTCCATGCTGCTACAGCTCACAGCCCGGGGTCCTAACGCAACGTGCAACAGATGTCAGCTCCAGTTCCTGCCGGAGCCGTCCGCCGCCGAGGCACTGGGAAAGGAGGCGGCTTCAGTTCTTCTGCCGTCGCTATTGAGGCACTTAGCTGAGTTAGAGGGGACCGATGTCTGAAGTCAGCCCCACATAAATCACCAGAGCTCCTAAGTCAAGACAGCAAAGGACGTGTTTTGATGATATAAGTAAATAGCTCCAGTGGTGGGCTGCCACAAAAAGGGGCAGTGTCGTCTCCTGCCCTCGACTGCATGTTCGTGCTCTCCCTGCTGCACCAGCGTAGCACTCATCAGGCTTGAGGTGAACCAGCTCACGCAGCTGGTCTGCCCAGGCCAGGTTTAGGATCCATGTGGAGTCAGATAAGCACCACTGCCATCCTGAGAGAAAGGTAGGAAAAGGGATTTTAACTCCCACTGCCAGCAGAAGCTGTCCCGTGGATGTGCAGTGACAGCTGAAGTCCTGTATCCCTTTCCCAGACTGCACAGAAATCAAGGGAAAGTAAGCAAATTGGGATGTGAATCCAGCATCTCAGCACTCAAAATCATGAGTTATAACTTAAAAATACAGTCCTCTGAGCTCAGGTATGCACCCACCCTCTGTGTCTGAATGGTATCAGCACACATTACCTCGAGCCGCTCCAAAGGCCTGCTCAGCAATCAGCTGGGTATATTCATAGATGTTAAAGCCCTGAGGACTACTGCGGTAATCTGCTTTGACCTACATAACATGGGCTGGAGAAATTCACCCAGTAATTCCTGGAGTGAAAGCAATTGTTCTTCCCAGAGTAATTCCATTCAAGCTAGGACTGAGTTGATTGTGTGTGCGTGTTTGTGTATGCTCGTGTTTAGCTATGCATTATGTTGTGGCTCCTTTTAATTCTTTCTTCATCTCCCATTAGTGGCCTTTTCCTTTCTTCTGAACGCTTAAGCCCTTGAGGATTTAACAGTATTCAGAGAATGCAAAATTCAAAGCTGTGAGCATGACAACTCGAAGTATCACCACAAAAATGTCTTTCGTTCACCCTGGAAGACAGAACCATAATGGCATGTCATACTCTGACCAACCACAGTGAAAAGCTGTGGTTCGAATTTCAGATCTGCACCCTTGAAACTGCTTGAATAAACATCACTGTTGTTTGGTGCTTGCCTGCTTAGAAACACCAGCTAAGACTGGCAAAGTCCGCACTGATGTTTCCTGGCATGGGTTCCCTTTACGCAGCGAAAAGGTGCGGACCCAGCTAGTTTCTGAACACAGTCAGTGCAATCGGTTTTTATCATGAGGTCCCTTTCACGGTTGGCATCTGTGTATCCAAAGGAAGGCACTTCTCTCCATCTGCCCTGCTCTGACTGTGGGATGAGCTGTCCCACGTCTGCACACAGGATGCAATCCAGTGGCCCCAGATTTGGGAAACATTTGTGTCTTCTGAGCTGGCAGGCACCGAGGGAGTGTATTTAGACTGTGATGAAAAATGTATCAGCTTATTCAGGCTCTGACCACAGAGATTGTGTGAGGGATGCTTGCAGGTTGTACTCAGTATTCATGTGGAGAAGGCTCCCTCCTTTGCAGGCATATACGTTGTCTTGAGAGGTGATGAGCTGGGTGGGGTTATCACTTGCTGTAGGCCACAGATGAAACCCCAATGGGATGGAAACCTCTAGGTGAAAGGATTAGCTCCTCAGTGTCAAGTCATCTCCTTGCATTGTCTGTTTTGGGGGAAAGTCCCTTCCCTCTTTAATCCGTGGCATAGGACTCTGTTGTTCTTTCTTTCACAAGGTCTAAGCTACCATTTGGCTTATGCTTACAAACAGTCTTTGATGTAGATACTGCCCAGCCACTTCCTGGACCGAGCATATCTGCAGGACAGTACTGTTGCTTCTCCCTTGTCCCTGGACTTTCTCTGCCAGATGGAGGTGTCTGATGAACGCATGGTCCACTGAGCAGCAACTGAAGTCCCAGAGCAGGAAAGATGACATGGTGCTGTGTACGGTTTCTAGTGAGGGCTTCAACAGAAGCCTGAAGAATCTTTTTTACCTGGTCTCTACCTCACACCAGCCCTGAGCAGAAGGTCCTTCCTCTTGTGTGACCCCAGGGGTGCCCTCTGCCTGTGACCAGGCGCAGAATTCAAAGGGTAACTCACATGCATCTCTGTCCACTCTCCTTATAGACCTTCATCCCACAGGACATCGCCAACACTGAGTGTGTGCCCCCTTCCCATCCCTGCCTCCAAGCTCTGCAGCAGCCTCCTCCTGCCCCTCTCCTGTCTTTGGGTGGTGAGAGCAGTGAGAACCAGGAATCCAGCACAGGCTCTTCTGCTCAACAATGCAGGGTGTTACGACGGGGTCAACCAGCCTGGCCCTTGTGTGTTGTTTTATAAATACATTCTCCAGTCACCGGGTCAGCCACATAAAGACTTCTTTCTGAAATACGGGAGCCTGACAAGTGCCTAGCAGACGGCCCGACATCCTGAATCCGGTCTCTGTGAGATTCTCCTCTCAGCAGCGCCGGCACACGCTGTTCTGATGGTGCAGTGCCAAGTGACTTCTGGGTCAGTGCTGATCTTTGGAAATAAGTCTCAGTGGGGGATTGATGACAGAGTTCTTCTGACCTGAGGGAAATCGGTAGGAGGAAGGCACCAGACGTGGAGCTGGTCTGCAGGGGGAGGGAGAGGGGAAGGGGGGTGGGGGAGGATGGAAGACGAGTGACTTGAATATTAAATCCTCTTGAGCCAGGGAGCACAGTGAGGCAGCCGAGCCTTTAACTCTCTTCCTCACAGGCTGTTTTCCAGGGAAGGAAAACAGCTTTAATCTGCTAGAAGAATCCCAATTTGTGTTTGAAAGCATATGTTTGCGCTGGGAATCCAGCAAATGGCACTGCAGCGCTTAACTAGTAGGTCAATGCTGTGGACTGGGAATTCAGCTCTGCCTTCAGTGTGGAGAGTTTATCTACACAGATTTATGCTGTCATGGCAGTAACAAGGAGCAGCATTTGCATGGGGAAGGCCTGGAGGATGCTGGCTCTCCATAAGGCTTACCCGGACCTGCCCCTAGCTCTGAAAGCTGATGGGGTTTTCAGGAACTGCTCTGCCTCTTGCTGCTTTTACTGGGGAACTGCTCTTGCCCGAAACAAGGGACTCTCTGCCTGGCCTGAGGACACTGGCTGGATTCAGCTCTAACATTAAAGAGCTGTTGGTCAAACAGGTGAAAGGGAAGCAGCCTAATGGCAATATTAGCAGCTGCACCCTCAGGCAGGAGCCTACTCTCCCTCTTTCCAAAACTACTGAGGGTATGTACATTAAAGACTCAGGGGTCTTTTTGTTATGACAGATCTAGATCTCGTACAGTTTGTTGCTGAAGACCTGTGGTGTCCTCAGGAGGGAATAGCACACAATGGCTTCCGGAATGGGACCCTGCGTGCATATGCTATAGGTGAACAAATGTTGTAATCATGGTGCGCAGAGCAAATTCATCCTTCATCCCACTGCTGCTTCCCTGCCCCTGGCATGGTCTTTGAAGAATTGCCCTCTTTCCTACAAACCAGAGCAATTCTTTACTCTAGTTTCTCATTTGGATCAGAATGGCTCTACAAATGGTTTCTCCAAATGGAGAAACAAGAAATAGACTGGTTTAATCCAAGGTGTGAATTATGTTAGGCCAACCAACAACACAACCTCCACATTGACCATATTGTTTATTTTCAACTAGGCTCATTTTGGTTTAGTCAATTAGGGACTAATTGTGACGATGAGCAAATGTTTACCTAGGGTATTTTTAACAAGCAGGCAAAAGTTAGTTTTTAAAAAACCACAAAGAATATGAATTATATCATTGTGTCTTTACTCTTGAAAGAAAAAGCTGAAGTTATGCTTCCCCCCACATCCTATGTGAGAACACAGTACAGCACCGTATGCAGAAGCACAGTAAAGTAGTAACTCTTCTTTACTCCTCTACTCTCCAGATTATCCCTAACTTTGTCCCATAATACCATCCTTTATATTTAAAAGTGTGGGTATGGGAGCAGATTCTCAGTATTTCCATAGAAATTGTACAGGCAGGTACAACCTGCTGCAGGCAAGACAAGGAATAGGTTGTTCTCTCATTCTTTATCTGATTTGCCCAGATACTTCTCTGCATAAAATGAGGCAAGGCAGGAGTTTCCTTCACCTCTCATAGTATGGAGCAAGCGTGCATCGCCTAAATGAGTTTGTGCCATCTCCAGCTTTTCCTGTCTTGAACGCTCCCTGAGTAGGTGCTGGGGAAGACCTCTGGGGGAAGCGTCATCCTCTGGCAGGAGAGAGATTTTCACTGTGCTTGGTTGCTTCAGCAGAGGCAGAAAACAGAACATCAGAGATGAAGTAAGATGTTATGTCTGAAACCTAAAGTGATGCTGTTGCATCTCTCTTGGCAAGACCTCTCTGCAGAGGTCAGAGCATTTGTGTTACTTTGGGATACTTGGAATCCAAAATTGTAGCTTAGGCTTCAAGTAACTGATGAGTTCACATCTAGCATACTAAATCTCATTAACAGCATGGTGGGTTTTAAAGAGTCCAGGCCAAGTCCCATGATATCATGGGAATACATTAGTTGATAGCTAGGGAGAGAGTATTAATCCCAAGGCTTGAAGTCCTGGTGGTGTCTACTCTGAAACTTATTAATCAGACTCAGAGTTACTTGTGTTTGGCATTAGGAAAGGTGCACTGATACCTAATTGGTTTCTTCTCTCTCCATCCCATAATGGGAGAACAAGGAATGACTTGGTGAAATTAATGGCTGGTAAATTTAGAATAAATAAAAAGAACCACTATGCTGTGTGCCAGTCCCCTGTGGGATTTACAGCCACGGGAGGTCATCGAGACAAATACTGTGGCTGTATTATTAAAACAGGCTAGATAATTTTATTACCATTAATAACGTTTACAGTTATGTAAGCTGAGATAATGAGGCTAATCAAATCTCATGCTTCAGGGCGTAAACTGATTGCCTGCAGGGGTCAGGAAGAAGTTTCTTTTTCCCCACATGCAGCACTGAACAATTGACTAAGTGCCGTGCGCAGCGGGATTGCCTTTGCCAGGACACTGGTGCATCGGCTACCGCTGGAGGGGGTGACCAAGCCCAGTGTCAGGGCAGTCTCCCGATCTACACCTTGCTGCCATCTCCTCTTCCTCCGTGTGCTCTTTCTGCCTTGGCTGCTGACCCCGTCTCTCCCCCTCCTTCCCCAAGCATCCTCTGGTCCTCACCCTGTGCCCCAGGTTCCTGCCACTGCCTCCACCTCCCTCTTTCCATGCTATCAGCACTTTCCCATGTCCTGCATCACCCACACCTTGCACCCAAGCCCCTCTTCTGAGCCCTGCTGCAAATTCCAACATGCTGGCTAGGAGCCCAAGCTAATAAGCCTGGTTGAATTTGTCTGAGTCTGTCCAAAGCTGACCCTTCATGGAGTAAGAAAATGTGTTTGTGTGGGGTCTGGTGTTCATGGCACAGGTCGTGAACCTGTGATATTTCCTGCAGTTTATTTGCAGCTTTATTTTAATGACTTAGTGCATTGCCAGGTAACATTCAGCACCCTCTGCTGAAAAGCTTTTCGTAAGCAACCTCACGAAAGTGAGGGTATATTCGCTGAATGTCCAGCAGTGTTTCTTTCTTGGTGCATAGAGAGACTTTGAGAAGAAAGGAGTGGTGACAAGTAGACAGGGAATTGTTTTTGGATGTCTCTTCTGGGGAACAGGTGAAAATAACAGTCATGTCATTGTTATTTTGGGCAAGATGGGGAAAGGAGAAACGAGGGAGAAAGTGGCATCTAAGTCACATGCAGTGTTTTGGATCTGCAGTGATTACTCATGCAGATATCTGGGCTGGTGTCTGACAGGCAGATCAATGAGCTTTGGGCTTGCAGAGCTGAGAGTAGATAAGATCAAACTCCAGGTGAAGAGGTTTCAGGTCTTCACTGCACTGTTATCAATTTTGCCAAAGGAGCTTGGTGTCTATAGCCCCAGGGGCAGCTCTTCCTTCCCCATTGCAGGCAGCCAGGGTTGTGATGGACTCAAGGGCTGGGGCTGGCTGTGGCCAGGGCCCAACACCTTGGGTAGTTATCAGGCCTATCTTCTCACAAATTCAGTGGCAGTCACTTGATCCTCTGATTTCCACTTTAAATGTATAAACAGGCAGGATGAGAGCTTGAAAGACCGCTAGGAAAGGACTTTTATAAAGTACGTTTCCTGCTGTTGCCTGAGTTGATATAACTCCAGGGCATACGCAGAGCTGTGAGCAGAGCTGATGCACACTCCCTCTCCTCAGCCAGAACCGCAATGATACATTTTCTTAAACATCCTTCCCAGTTAACTCAATTTGGTGGGGAAGCCACACCAGGCTAAATCCCCCACTCAGATTTTGCCCCAAAAGTGCACGAGAGATGACAATGAAAAGCACATTTTCCGCCTCAGCCATGGGCACACCCCCCTCACCTCCAGGATTCGTATTCACCTCAAACAAATTGGGAAGCTGCCAGGCTTCGTCGAACCCTGTCCTTGACGTAGCAGAACAACCTGTCGTGTGCACTTTGAAAGGGTCTCTAATATAGGCTCAACATGGGGGTGACCTCATCACTGGGAAAGTCTCTTACTGAACCGCTATTTATTAATGTAGACAGATGCAGAATGCACCTTCCAATACCCCTTTCTAGCTGAATGCACTGAAAATTACTAGTGCTTTATGTAACTCCGTTGGGGGCCACTGAGATTTCAGTTTTTGCAATTAGCCGCTATAATATATATGAATAAAAATATATTACGGAGATGGGTTCTTTTCCCCCTCCTCCTCTTTAATTAATCCTTGTTCCCTTAGATTTCTCTTGCTTACCTGCCTCCACCACTTCCATAGCACATTGCTCTTGTGTCTGGGCTCACCTGAGTTTTGCACCTCCCTGGAGTGGGACTGCCAATCCCCAGAAATGTGAATTCCCAGAATCATTTGCTGGGACTGGAGATGTGAGACGCCTTCTTCTGAAAGGGAGTGATGGTCCAAGGCATTATTATCACTCACCTGATAGCATGCGTTTCTTACTTCTGTCCAGAAGTATCCTTGGGATACAGCTGGTATACCTTGGAAGATTTTGTGGAAGATCACCCCGCGAGAAAAAAATATTTCATTTTGTATCTAAAGTTTCCCAATTAACAGAGATATGAGGTTCAATCTTGATGCAGTGGGGCTAATTCTTAAATATTTTAAAACTAAGTTTGGTTGGAAGAAGCCTTGGTTTAAATTTATGGTCCCTTTTCACACGTAAAACAGTGGATATGGGATTTTGTACAATAAAATTGAGCTGAAAAGCAGCAGGGCTTCCTTTAGAATTAGGAATTGAGAGCAAGCTGAAGGGGAAGGTTATCCTTTCTTAATAAAAAAGGAAAAAAGTTGTTTCATAGAGCCAGGGTAGACTAGAGACTTACCATAAGCAGCAGTAGGGTGTAATTGCCCCACTGCAATCCCTAGGTAGGCAGGCTGAACTGCTCTTCACAACAGTGGTGTTTACTCCAATTTTCAGCTCCACTGGTGCAAATACACTAGAGGTTGCCGTGTTACAGCTATCCTGGTGGCTGCTGAACAGAAAACTTTCCTCCTCCTGTCCTCCCCAGGACAGAAAATTCTCTTCACATCCAACCACAGTGAAAGCTCTTTTTCTTACAAAACTATCTTTTGAGAAGTTCACTGGAAGATTAAGTACCTCCTTCTGCTCCCACCCTCCTCTCTTTATATTTTTATCACTCTGGATGGCCCAACCTTTCCCTCTTAAAGCTGTGCTCGGTGGTAATATAAAACCCAGACGAAAGCACAGAAGCACCGAAGACAGCAGCCAAGTTAGAATTTAGGTTGCGTCCTCTGAGCTCTTTCTCAGAATACTGCAGGCTTAATTTGTTGTTTGAGCATCTCCCATATTTATAATAATACCCTCTATTAAACAACATGCCGTTAGCCATAATTTCCTGTGTGATTTACATATTTATTATTTTTATTTTTATATATATACAGAGGGTGATTTTGTCTCTCAGAATCTACTGCTCTCAGACGGCTGTGGTTGTTGCATTATTATTTTTTTCCATCCTTTACTGAGTGATTAGAGACAGACTGTGATTTTTTTCATTGCTACTTTTTTTAATAGGGTGGCCTGGCTAAAGATGTGTAGAGTGGAAATGGGTGCAATGCAGTAAACCTGGAATCAACACAAGGAACCCAGAAGGTCTGCTAGGTTCTTGCCTCATTAAGAACTCCATATCTGCTCACTGACTAACCTTGCAAATGAGTTCACGCTCAGTAAAGGAAATTGATTACTTTCCATTGCAATTAACATCTGGTCCTGGGTCAGATCATTAGGATAATTTGTTATAGAAAAAACCAAAGAAGCTAGCTACAGGGTAATAAAGTTTCTTCTGGACCCAATTAAAGATGCATTCTCTGGTTATTTTGCGGGACATCAGCCATCTTTTGGGGGTATTACTAGGGAGAAGGAAGGAGTGGACAATAGGTGGTGGAATGCCACATATGAGAGAGATATCAGGGGAATCATTTACTCCTGCCTCTAGGAAATGCACATTCTCAGCTCCCATTTGCAGTCTGAGTTTCAGAAATGATGTATGACATCTATTTGGTGAGGAATGCAGGGCTGAAGGGTTAGCAGGGACTGTGAATCTCTAGGGATTCTGTTCAGAGCAGGTTATGTTCTAGTTTCGGACAGGTTCATAGATAAAAAAAAAAAAAAAATTCTCTTTGAATTTCACTTCCTTGTTTACTCTGGGACTCATAAAGATGTTGGGTTTCACCAGCAGAGTTTTCCCAATTTGAAGTGAAACTCTGAATCTTGCCCAAGAACTAATAAATGGTTTGTTTGGATCTGAGACCAACCTTTTTTATCAAACTCAGAAAGCTCTAAACATACAGAAGCCAAATTTCAGCCCTATGTGTTGATCAGGGGGAAAAAAAAAAACCAAACACCTAAGAAACCTAGTTTCCATTCATTTTCTTGCAACAACAGGTTTGCATGGCTCTAGGGAAAACATTTTAGGAACTGTGCTGCAGTTAGAAATAGAAACAATGCTGTTCATATTCCTAGCAGCAAATGCTTTTGTAACAGACCCGTTGGTGTCTGTGACTTCGTGATGTTTCTTACACTTCTTTCTCCGGCCACTTAGAATTTCATGGTGACAGGGAGGCTCGAAAAATAGGTCTTCCTGTGGCTCAAACGCTACCCCCTACCACTGAGTTCAAGGAGAATCTTCATTAGCAGTGGAATGGCTAATAATGTTATTCTAATTATATATCCAAAACTGGGCAGTGGCACATCAGAGCTGGACAGGAATTGTTTCTTCCTATTGAAGAAGAGTTTTTGAGATTGCTTTTTATACAATATTTTCTGTTCCAGTTGTGATGGAAAGTAAAATTGGGAAAAATATGGCAAGTAAACATTTTAGAAAATCAGATTATATCAGGTGAGTATTTTTTAAGATCATGTTTTTAAACTGTTTAATTTGCTTTTTACCTTACTGTGTTTATTAGTAAGGTAATTTCATTTAGGTATGAACTGCAATTTCAGAGCAAAAAGTAATTTTCTAGTGACATTTACCCAACACCTCCTGTCTTGAAATTATTGAATCATGTTTATTTTGAAATTATAGGAGTATGGGGGTTTTACTATTTTGTTGTTTTTTTTTTTTTCTTTCCAATTTTCTCTGCACAGACTGGGAGATTTTATTTTTAGCAATATTTTCTCAGAAGTATATTATTTCTGACCAACAAAAGCCCAAAAAGTGATGGGAGGAAAATTCAGATCATCAGTCTAATAATTACCTGATGAGTGAATATAATGTTGAGGTATAAGACTGTGTTATATGCCACTAATTTTATTTACTTAGTTATGATAAGAAATAAGCAAACTCTCAACCATAAAATAAGAACCAATTTTCAAATTCTTCCTGAAAATTTGAGCCAGATATCACTGAAGGTTACAATAATTTGGGTTGATCTCATTGCAGCACAGGATATGAGAGAGCAGAGGCCAGCTGAGCGCTTAAGTAGGACTCTGACACATAGACTTCATGATGGCTCTATGCAGGAGATGTAAATATCGGACTCCAGTGGCTTTGAAGCATCTGGCTGATAATTCATATGGCCACAGATCTATAAACCTGCTGGTTCTCACGCACCTTTGCCACAGCTATCCATGTTAATGGGAATGGGAAAAGAAGTATATATATTTCTAGTAATGGATAAACATCAGGAGGTCCAGGGAGTTTGAATTCTTATTAGAGAAGACTACTCATGAAAAGCCCTTCCAACTTGGGAGGAGTTTAGATCTAGATTCACTGAACTCTGTATAGCTGGTACCTGTTTCTCTGATGGGTTGGATCTTGGATTTCAAAGCCTCTGAAAGCTGGAAGAGGCTTGCATTTTTAAGATCTGGCTCTGGAACTCAATATTATAGTCTGACATCAGCTACTGTCATGATTACAGTGGGGGTTGGACTAGATGAGCTCTGAAGGTCCCTTCCAACCCAAAGCATTCTATGATTCTATGATTACCTTATATTTCATATATTGTGCTAAGATCAGCCTAAGCCTGTGGTGATGAGAGCTCAGTCTCAGCACAATGAAATAGTCTAATGGAAGTAGTTTTCAAGCACATCAGATGTCCAATCTATTACTTTAAAGAAACTGTGGCGTTGGGGCAAATGGCAGCCAGACTATCTAGGCTGGGATTCATCTGAGCAAACATAGACATCACATGCTATAACCACCTATATCTCTAAACAACCTCTGTGGTCCATGGAGAAGAGTTAGCACTTTCAAGATGATTCTCATACTAAAGCAGACATCTAAAAGGCGGCACCGTTCCCAGCCTGGAAGGTGCCTCTTTTCCTCTATTTCCTCTAAAGGATTTCTAATGAAAAAGTTTAGATATGGTAAAAGGGTCAAGTTGAATGCAATCCAAAAAGAGTAGTCTGACTAGAATATGTGTGTCTTCATCTGAACAAGTGACCCAAGGTTGCTTTTAGAGTCAGTGGGTAGGTAGACAGGACAGTTACTGAAGTTTAGGCCACAGCTCGTCTCACCCCAAAGTAGACACTTCCATATCATCGTGTGAATAGACTGAAGAGATTTCCACTGATTACAGGAGGAGCCTAGACATCTACCTTCTAGATGCCCAAACTTAAGTGACAGGAATCCTACCCAAGATAATTAAAAACCTTGGCTAATTTCAGTGGAAAGTGAGCTAGGTTGCCTTTAAATCCCCCACGGGAGGGAGGAGTGGGTGAAGTTTCTGTTTTGGAGGGATTTGAACATGGGTGGGCTAAAGAGTCTTGTAAATGAGCTTAGAACAGTTTTGTCACTATCTTGGTAATTCCACGATAAATAAAATTAATGAGTTCTGTTGTCATCCACATTGCCACTGAAGAGGATTCAGACAATTCTATCTCTGGAACAGCTTTAGGAGTCTTGCTCCTCATCTACTTTCTGATTATATTTTCTTTTAAAGAAAGGTCCATTTAATATGTTCCTCCCCAAAAAGTATATGCAATTAATTCTTATCAAGGGCAACAGCTGATTTGTAAGATTACTTCTAAATTGGTAATTAATTAACCTATTACCAAAGGAGGGAGGGGTGCCCTGATTGTCAAGAGGTTAGAGCTGATAAGTGATGAATGGTTGGGTTATATCGGGACCTTGGCTCCCCTCTCTGATCAGTTTGGATGTTACCTAACCATGCATTATATTTGAACATGAATCACAGCTCCTCAGTCTTTATATTTCCTAAGCCAAAGCCTGACACACAGAACTATGGGTAGATCTCATTTATTATTGCTTAATTAAAGTCTCAATGCACAAAGAGACGCCTCTTGCTTCACTTTAGCTAGCCAGCAAGATTGTAATTGTACTGATGTCGAGGCCAGCTTTCTAAGTAGCTATTGGAAGTCACGGTGAGGAAAATCTGAGCTATTCTTTAGGGAATTCTACACAACAAAAGTTATATTCATAATTTTTAATTAAGAAATTACTTTTTTTTTTTTTCCATTGGGCTGCACCATTGATTCCTTCTCATTCCTCACGTGTTTCCAAGCTGGAGCAGTACAAGTAGCAAGGAACAGTTAGTTATTTTTTTCTTGTTTTTATTTTTTCTGACTAAACAGAAATATTTTTAAAAACATTTGGATTGACCCACTGATATCTTTTAGCCCTGCTACCACAACAGCTGTGCGTTGCCTCAGCACAATAGGTATTTCAATTTACCTGTGATAAATCCTTACAGTTCTCAGATCTAAATATTTTTAGATACTGCGTTAGAGAGCTGTTCATAATAAAAAATTTCAAAATGGCAGGTTTATGTGACTCAACCATAAAACAACTGCAAAAAAAGTTCCAATTCTTCTGTTTCATTGTCTACCTTTTTAGTTAAAATAATTTTCCCCAGGTGAAGTAGGTTCAAAGGAGTATTGGTGTATTTAGACTCCCATTGCTCTCAGAAAGAAATTCCACAGGCTTGCAAGATGACAGGCAAGGTATAAGGATGAAAACGATCAAAGTGCATTTTTTTGGCAGAATCTTTCTCCTCTAAGATGATGTAAGAGCTAGATAATACATGACCCATCCTTAGGGGAGTGTGCCAGAGCTGAGAGTTGGAAGCAAAAAAAAATTATTTCTGACTTAACAAACTCAACCTGGAAAAGTTATGAGAGAGAGAGAGAGAAAAAATAAAATATGGAAACCCCAGATGGCATTTTATACAGAGTCACTTTCCTGACTACGAGTGTGTTTTAAGGAATTGTCCTGCACTCTGGGATGTCGTAAATTCAGCTTGATATAGTGCTGCACTGCTCGGTTGCTGTCTGAAAACTTGCATCCTCGGCTTTTGTTTGTTTGGGGCTTGGGGTTTGGTTTTGTTTTCCACCATAAAGAAATAGGAGCATTTTGTGTGTGCGACGGGAAGAGTGCAGGCTGGAAGCATCCTCTTCTTGCTTCCCCGACTCTTCTACGCTCCCCAATAAACGAGATATCTCTGTAATGTGCAAATAATGAGAGGCCAATTATGCCTGAGGAAGGAGGGCAGGGGATAGGGGTCTGATGAATAGTAAGCAAGACTGACTTACATGGAAACGAAGCTGAAAGCTGCTTTCAGCTTTAGAAGTTATTCGCTAGCGCTGCCAAGTGTGGCCAGCCATCCCCGTGCCAGGCATCGTACAGCAGTGCCATGGGAGGCAGGCTCTGCTCAGCCAGGCAGACCAAGCAGGGAGGAAAGGTACTTGTTCCCTGCAAGCACAAGTGGAGAGCAGCATCACAATCCCAGAGGCTTCTGGCATTACCCTGCTGTCTGTCCCTGATGGCTGCATTCTAGTTTAGCAGATACTGCGAGCAAACTTACTGCCTGGGGTGTGAACCTGTCCACAACTCGGGAAGCTGCTGGGAGAAAAAGGTGGATATTTCCCACATCCTTGAGCTTATCGGTTTTTCATCCTGCTCCCTACCACAGGGAAGGCTCTCACTAGCTACAAACAATTCTCCAGCCCACCAAATCCTTTTCCTCAGATTTAAAATCACAGAAGTGTGCTTCTTTCTGTGTGTGGGTATGTACATATATGAGTGGATGAATATGGATGTATATACAGTTACAGCTGCATACGTTTGTACATACAAATATGTATAAATGTGTTGAGAGATAACAACTTAGTTTCATGATTTCTCTTTTGCTGTCCAAAGAAGAATATGTATGTAAAAATAAATAAATTGATGTAGTGTCTGAAAGAAAAGGTGGAAGCTGTCTGTGAGACACAGCAGTGCTTAGTCTTAAGCTGAGACATGAAACAGGAGTCCTAGTGAATGTCTAATAAAAGTAATAATAATAATAGAAGGGAAATTAATTAACTACATGGAAATGAAAGGTTGCCTCTTATATTTAAATGTTATGACAGCTGTATCCACAGCATTGCAGAGGTCTCCCCAAGACACAGAAGTGTCTCTGGAAAGGCGAGTCCCTGCCCTGCCTCTTAGGGTGCAAATGGTCTTAGCCTTGCATGCCCCTGTGTGTCCTGGTTTCAGCTGGGTTAGAGTTACTTTTCTTCCTAGTAGCTAGCATAGTGCTGTGTTTTGGATTTAGTATGAGAAGAATGCTGATAACACACTCATGTTTTTAGTTGTTGCTAAGTAGTGCTTAGGCTAGTCAAGGACTTTCTTTTTCAGCTTCCCATGCTCTGCCAGGTGCACAAGAAGTTGGGAGGGGGCACAGCCCAAGATAGTTGATCCAAATTGACCAAAGGGCTATTCCATACCATATGACGTCATGCTCAGTATATAAACCGAGGGGAGTTGGCCGGAGGGCAGCGATCGCTGCTCGGGGGCTGGCTGGGTGTCGGTTGGTGGGTGGTGAGTGGTTGCATCACTTGTTTTCTTTTCCCTGGGTTTTGTTTGTCTGTCTCGTTCTCCTTTTCATTACAATTATTATTATTATTATTATTATTATTATTATTATTATTATTTTATTTCAATTATTAAACTGTTCTTATCTCAACCCGTGGGTTTTCTTACTCTTGCCCTTCCGATTCTCTCCCCCATCCCACCGGGGAGGGGGAGGGTGAGCGAGGGGCTGCGTGGTGCTTAGTTGCCGACTGGGGCTAAACCACGACACTGTGTTAATTTGCAAATCCTAGAGGATATGCTCCCAGTTTTCACCAACCTCTCTCCTATCCAAACAGGGCCTGTGGCTCTGTGTGCTTGCTGTTGAACCAAGTGCCATAAAACCACCCAACACCAGCTGTGTTGGCAGATTTTAAAGGCGTGCTTCACAGGATAGTGCACTGGAAGTGTAAGCACACCTTTTAATTTTATTTTTTTTAATTTTAAAAATTCGCCTATCTTATTTCCCCCCACAAATGCACAAGGATTTTTATTATTATTATTATTTATCAAGCCAATAATCAGTGGAAGACTAAGACTTAAGAGCATTCCCACATTTAAGAAACTACTGTGTACCCCGAAAGTAATGAATATCTTGTAACTCTGTGCTTTCAAAGTATTACCAACGATAACCCATGTAGCTTGGAGATAGCAGCAGCTGCTGCTACCAAATTAGAGCTTGGATCTCTGCTTCTTTGATCAAATCCAGTGACAAAAATGTATGCCAAACTTGTAACGTGAGCTCAGCCTACAATAACAAACTGCCTTGTGCATGGTCATTGCAGAAGGGTTCGTCTACTCTGGAAAACTGGGAAGACAGGGGAAGCTGGACTGGGAATTAGAGGGAATGCTGGTGTATTCAAAAATTTACAGTTATTTTCTGAACTGCTTTTTGTGTGAGCCAGCAGAGGCCAGTAGGCCACAGGTGAAAAAACACTGCCCAGCTTACTCTGGAAAGACTTTCCCGTGTAGGCAAGCCCTAAGAAAAAGGTGTTTTCAGTTTCTGACAACATCTCTGCAATATCAAACCACTGCACTTCTTCCTTTAACTAAAACTTAGCAAAGCTAACTGCATAACCAAGGGCCTCTAAAAACTGCACAATGGCAAATGATTACTTGCCTATATGCAAGTGAAGTTGCAATTAAAAAAGCACTTCTGTTCGAAGGATTTTTTTGTAAGTTGCCACACATTCAAAGGCCAACTAAACATCTTGTCGGCTCTTCCAAAAACAGTCCTAGTGTAGTGCAGGAGGACAACAGCCTTTGGTTTCCAAGCATGACTGCCCAGTGTTCCCCAGCAGTACACAGCACGCTGACCTAGTACCCTCATTTAGTTTTAGTCAAAATATTGAGCTTTTAGCAAACCTGGTGTACTTAAACTGTGCCCATGGTTGTCAACAAGCTGTCTGTTTTATTTTCTGAAACTTGGGATAACTAACTTTATGATAGTAATGTTGAGTAGCCATTAATTCTCATTTCTTTCAGCTATTCCTCAACTCCAGCTTATGAGTTCTTCAATAAAAATCTCCCAAAGTTACCTTGGCGACTCATACGTTTGCCAAGCTGACAGATTTATGACAGTTACATATATAAATATTTATATGCTGCGGCAATGCAATTTTTAAAGGCAGATATACACACTCTCACCGAGACTTTCAAACAAGGCAAAACGCACTCACACAATGTGACATAACCATATACAAGTCAGTGTGTATCAATACGTGCCTGAATACACAGATACGCATGCCAATGATCATACAGATTTTCTGACAACCGTGTAGCCTTCGTACTCACAGGCAGCACTTAAAGACTTTTCAGCAAGTCAGAACATGCTAACATATGTGTAGCTTTAATACACATCTATATGTTCTTCAGACACCAGAATAAAACCTCCTACCTCCTGCACATTGCTGGACAAGGCAGCACAGGATCACTCTTCCCACAGGAACTGCATACCGTTTACATACTTAAATCTGACTTTTACATGCAGGCACATTTGTTATTTCACAAGAAAGTTGGGTATATGACATCAAACAATCTTCTACTCCACGAACCCAAATTCAGCTGTATGTACATGACCATATGCATACACAGCCATATCTCTTGTAATGGTTATAGCAGAATTATCACTGGAAATAATTCTCTTTATCTTTTCCCTGTCACACGCTCATGTACACATGTGACTTCCTTCTCTTTAGACCTGACTGCACCTCTTTGTGTTGCATTGCCCTAGGCTGGTGACCAGAGCAAATCCTTAGCCTATAAATTCTGGTGATGAGTTCAGCTGTTTTATTGTCTAGCAGAATAGATGGAGATGATACAAAGTCCAAAGGAGAAAAAGAGGAGGGGGCTAAATAGAGGGGAGTCATTTATATGTAAACGACAGCAATTTATAGGAGAAGCCAGGGATCTTTTTTTTTTTTAAGGCTGAGGGCTTGCATTATCAGCATCCCATTAAACCAAAACATACTCTGAAGGTACCATTTTAGTAGGTCCATCTTCCCTTTCTTTGTCTGAAAGTCTAAATATAAAATCACTTCCCCCCCCTCTTGCTTTAAAAATAGAACTGAGATGAAGTCTTCCTCCTCCCCTGCTTTTGATGGGGAAATCTCGGTGGCTGTTAAGATTTTGCTTATACATTAATAAAACATTACAGGGAAGTAGTAGGAGAGAGACCAAAAATCTTTCCTCTGACAACAAAATGTCTTTCTGTTCTGCTGTTTTGACTTGAATTCACTGCTGCTTCTTCTAATCTCCAAAACTTTGGCTTAGTGTGGAATGTGCAACAAAGGGAGAGGTTATATATGTGCATATACATAGGGTATGTGCTGTGTCTCCCAGTCCCTTGCATGCACTATGGGTGAAGTGACGTGACAAAGGATTCAGGAGAGCCTGTCCCCATATCAGGTCTCATCTTGCCACATCTATCGTGTCTAGGTAGCTGTGGACAATAGAGCAACAAAAGTTGGCAGGTTCCTAATTCAAATCCCAGCCCTGGAGCTTTTTCTCCATGTTTATGGCAGACTCGAGACTTTGAGCAATATCTGTCAGGGTGGGCTCTGATTTTGTGTGCTTTAAAGTGATATGCTTGAGGTGAAAGGAACAGAACATAAACCACTGCAGAGTAAAGACAATGTGAGATTCTGAGAAGCAACAGCAATCTGAGCTCAGAGAGAAATCAGGACAACCAGTGGCTTCACTCTAGAAGACTCAAATTGGGCATCTGCAAGTTTGCAGACGACACCAAGCTGAGTGGTGCAGCTGACACGCCTGAGGAACAGGATGTCATCCAAAGGNTATCCTGGGCTGCATCAAAAGAAGCGTGGCCAGCAGGTCGAGGGAGGTGATTCTGCCCCTCTACTCTGTTCTGGTGAGACCTCACCTGGAGCCCTGCATCCAGCTCTGGAGCCCTCAGCACAAGAAGGACATGGAGCTGTTGGAGCGGGTCCAGAAGAGGGCCACAAAAATGATGCGAGGGCTGGAGCACCTCTGCTACGAGGACAGGCTGAGAGAGTTGGGGCTGTTCAGCCTGGAGAAGAGAAGGCTGCAGGGAGACCTTATTGCGGCCTTTCAGTGCTTCAAGGGGCCTATAGGAAAGATGGGGACAGTCTTTTTAGCAAGGCCTGTGTTGACAGGACAAGGGGTAATGGTTTTAAACTAAAGGAGGGGAGATTTAGGCTAGATATAAGGAAGAAATTTTCTACACTGAGGGTGGTGAAGCACTGGAACAGGTTTCCCAGAGAGGTAGTGGAGGCCCCATCCCTGGAAACATTCAAGGTCAGGTTGAACGGGGTTCTGAGCTACCTGATCTACTTGATGATGTCCCTGCTCACTGCAGGGGGGTTGGACTAGATGACCTCTAAAGGTCCCTTCCAACCCAAAGCATTCTATGATTCTATCATTCTATGATTCTGTGATCCAAAACTGCAACCTCTTTGCAGAACAAAACCTGGAAAACTAACTCTTTGGCCTCATATTCCCATCCACAGTCTCAAAAGCAGACTTCTGAAATGCACTTACCAACCATGCCTTTCATTCTGTGAACACGAGCAGTCCTGGTAAAATGTGCTACTCACTATCCTGACTGCTGACAACAGGCAAAGAGCCGTGGCAGTCTGACTGTAAGTTCAGTTACCTGGCTAATACTCAACCTAAGCCAAATCACACAGGGTAAGAGCTAGGCAGTGCTGACATTAAATATTTGTGTCATTTCATTCTCACCTGCATGTATCTTTCCAGATACAGCACTTCCAAACGTCATGGGCAAAACTATTGTTGCCAGATAATAAAAACTTTTGTGATATTTGTAGCTTTTTTATTTTTTTTAGCATCCAGACCTTCATGTATGCAAAGTCAACTCCTCACTCTCAGTCTTTTGAAGGTCTGAGGTTCATTCATCAGTCTTCCAACTTGTTTCCCAGTCCTGCAGCCAGAGCTTTCCTTAGGATCTGGTCCAAACCCCTTTAATCCCAAGGAATATCTTCAGTAGACATGGTTTGTACACTCTGTCCAGACATCTAAGTAAGCTTTCCAGTTTTCCTTCCTTATCTGTATAACATTAAGAAGTATAACACTGCATCTCTTCTTTCATTTTTCCCTTCTCCTTTTTATTTAAGGGAAACCATATTCATCACGTCTTTTCCATTACTGTAGTATTATGCAGCATGTGTGTGTATATATATGCATATATATGGTCACAGATTTACAGTTCAGCTACTAACTTCTCCTGACTTCATGTCAAAGAATAGCTTTAAAAGTTTAATTCTACTTCATATTAAATATGAAGCATCAATAAGGCTACAAGCCTTACCAGAGTGTTCAAATCTAGGAACAGGGCCATGTGTGAATGGGTTGTTGGAAGTCATCATTAGGAATGTTCCCATCTTAAATCACTTTCTAGGAATTAAAAATGAACATGTACTATAAGTGCCCATTGTGCTTTTGAGGTTTGGAAATTAAGGAAGTACAATAAATTTGCTGAACAGGGTCTGCTGTTTCTTGTCTTATTTTCTTCAGGGTAGTGAATCTTAAAATATACTGCCATGTTTGCTGAATCTGTTTGTGTGTGTGTGTATAGCCATTTTGAAGTAGGAACAGAAGTACAGAGAATCCTTTAGGAATTTACTGTAAGTCAGTAATGGATTTTGCTTGTTTTCAGGCCTGGTTTTAAAACGTCTTGTAAAAAAATAATATCCCCAATGCATATTGTGCAGGAATTAATGTGGAACTAGAGCAAAATTATTCTGCCTCTTATGCATTAAAAAATCCCAGTGACATTAGGTTCAAAACATTGCAAAAATGTGTTTCTCCCTCCTTCTCTCTCTCTAATATTTTAGCAACTCAGTATAATTCTTCATTATTGTGGTGTTTGATATATAGGAAAGGGGACCTTGAACACAGAGTAAGTGCTTCTAGTATAGCTGTAAGATATGTGATCTGCAAAGCATAATATTACGTAAGTCTGATAAAGCAGAATGGTTTTAAGCCATTAGCCAAAGCAGGTTTTGTAACGACAGGGGTTTAACTCAGCGTTATACCACAAGTTTATACTAGTTTAGCACCATCACCCATATAACGAAAGGCCATAGATAAACCTCATCTTTGTAGCTAGACAAGATTGTCAACTTTAAAGGCTTTAATTTCTCCCCTTTTGTCATGACATAGTTGCATTAAGAAAATAAACATTCCATACTTACAGAAAACACATTTATCAAAGGATTGAAACTATATAAAAATCATCTTTATATTATATATATGTGTTAAGGAAAGGACCCTGATCTAAGCTGGCACTGCTTCAAGTGGAGCCTGGACCAGATGACCCCCTTCCAATCTAAATGCCTCTGTGATTTTTCAGCCCTGAGGGCTGAATTGTACTATTTTAAGGACTCCTGCACTGAATTCAGAGATCAGTCCACTGTTTCTGAACAGAGCCTAAGCTTGCAGTGACATACCAGGGTAGGTCTAGTTGAAGATCCAGGCCTCTGGATATGATTTTTTGGAAAATCCTTCCACTCACTGGATTTTGTTGCTGACCTTGGTCTCAGGACATCTAGACTTTGTCCTCGCTCGGTTACTGATTTCTAGTGAGACCCTGTGGAAGACGCTTCCTGTTCTCTGCTTTACTTTCTCCAACCATAGAAAAGGGCCTATCTGAGCCTGGCTTTGAGACGAACTGAGGAAAAGTGTAGGGCATTATTATACAAGGTCTTGTGAGTACCAAAATAGGGCTTTTGTGACCAACAAGACCCACAGAAGAGGATCCCCCTTCTATATCCGTTATCTCTTGTTTTCTTCATACAGATATAATTCATTTCCTAGAAATATTGTAATTGAGATAAGCAAACACAGCAGCCACTTTATGATTCTGTGGGAGATGGTGTTTAGAGTGGGAGGATGACTAGAGGAAATAAGATTAAGTTAAGTGAGGAAAAAATTAGACTGAACATCAGGAGAAATATTTTTCCCATGTTAAGGTTTGATAGGCTGTGATTGCGATTTCATAATGCAAAGAAAGTAGTGGGGGGTTCATGGTGTCTTTGAACGACATAGCATATCAGAAAATATGTTTTTGTTTCTATTTAGTGGACTTCTGAGTACATTGTGATCTGGTCTGGCTTGAATTACACAGTCTAATTAAAAAAAAACTGATTTAATGGGCTAGATACACAGAACATTTAGGTACACAAATGCTGGTGTAAGCTTTGCCTGCAGTTGCATTAATTTGCATGCCCAGTTACAAGAGTTCTGCGTAGAAATTGGTTAATTGCACCAATTGAATCGCTGATTGGGCATAATACCCTGCACAATAGCCTGATTTGCATACACATTGATGCAGACTTACATGTATAGTTATGTGTGCAACGGTGCTCATATTTTGTATATATAAGAGCGCATGTAAATTGCTTGAAAATCTGTCCCGGTAGATCTCTTCCATCTCTACTTTAGATCATTCTGTTTGCAAAGTAATAGATCATCCCACTCTGATACTAAAATGCGTCAGCTAGGAGAGTGAATATCAATTAAATGAGTAAATAAAATGCCGCCAAAGGTGTATTTTTGTCTTTTACCTAAAAAACTCCTTTTTTGTAGCTATCATAACTAAAATTCTGGATTGTTTTAGGGCCCTTTTCTGGCTGTGAAAGGCAGCTTGTTCTTTCAGTAATTCTCTTATTTATTAGCCCCTTTTCACATGGATTTCTTTATTAAACTATAAGCTTGATTGAATTTCATATAAGGCACTTCCATGTTATTCCCACTAAATTCCATAGGATATGGGTTTAATTGAGGTCAAGGCCTCATAGTATTGGGAGCTATCGAACTGATGATATACACCTCAAGACCAAAATCTGGTTTCAGGCAGTTATATTGTCCAGTAAGCAAGTTCCAAACTGCAGGCTCCAAAGGCAGTCAATATTATTTTTCTTGAAGCAGCAAAAACATCTCAGTTTATCTTTGCTTTGATTTTTTTTAGGTAGGGCAACTGAGTCACAAAATGCAAAGGTCACCTAGAATACTATTAACTAAATCAGATCTCCTGGTGAACTAGATCTTGTTTCACTGGTGAGTCTTTTAGCTCTCCTTGCCCTCTCCTGTCTCCAGACAACAGCCAACTGGCCTGCTCAGTCTCTTCTGTTCAGCTCTTCACTGGCAGTAGAAAGCAATGAGCCTTCCTGCAGCTCCCTGTTGTTGTGTCTCATTCTTCTTTGGCAAAGTAAAACATGCCATCCAATAAAAAGGGACGGGAAGAGTTATCCAAAACTTTTAACTTAACACAGTAGGTGTACAGGATGATCTAACAGTATATCGGAGAGTTCACGCATTCATTCTCTTTTTTGATTAGGAGTACAAGGCTTTGGGAGAGTCCTGAGGAAAACAAGGTTGAAGCTTTTGGACAAGCGATTCCAAAAAGTTTAGTATTATGCATGGGCTTTAGTCTCAGCACACAAACTGAAGGCCCTGGTTCTTGTTTTTTCCCTATTCGCATGTTAAGAGAGACCACAGAGAAGGAGGAGCATGATATAAAAGCTATCTATCTTTGTGTGTCCAGCTGCTTAGGTCTAGGCTGGAGCATGCCTGGACAAGTCTAGAGAAACCTCCCATTGCTTGTAACTTGGGTTCTACTTCCCATACCTCCATCAGCAGCTGCATGAAGAAGAGTTGCATGGCCACACTACAGTCCTCCTCCTGTCAGAGGGCTGAGGGATTTCTCCAGCAGGGATTTCCACCCATTGTAAAGTTATTTCATGCTGCCAGAGTGGATCAATAGGATCAGCAGGAGTTGGACCCGATGGAGTTACTGCAGTAAAACGAGATTGCAGTCCTTACAAGTAGAATGATCTCATTTAAGGGTCCTGATGCTCTTACAAGGGAAACATTAATCTGAACTTTAAAATACAGACCTCTCTGCAGAACATCTTCCAAGCAATGAGTGTCCCAGAATAGCTAAAAATTGTCACTTCAGGTGAATGAAATATCAGATCCCTTAAGGCGGGGGCAGTGAGAAAGCAGAGCATCGTTAACAGATTAAGCATAAATTGAGTCTCAGGACCTCCAGATGTGGCCCCATTATTGTAGGGAAAAACAGAAATTCAAGTGTGATTTGAAAGGAATCCATGAGGCAAAAAGTAAGAGAAACTCTCCTGTTCAGAGAACAAGAGGCATAAGTGAGGAAGGGTCCCTTGCCAGTAGTGAAAACCAGTTAGTGTCTGATAAATATAGAAGTGAAAAAAAGGAGGGGCCCAGACCTTGGAACATACTTAAAACAAGCAAAGCTCTTTAAACGGAAAGCTGAGATCCAGGGACTGTGGGGAAAGAGCATCTGGGTAAGCAGTGGTATCACCTAAAAAGGAAAGGAGATGACACCATTTTCTTTTCATTGGAGTTGATGTGTCTAAGGCAGGAAACACCATTTCCTACTAGAGTTTGTTATGCTCCATGAAAAACAAATCTACTCCAGCACTGGCCTTCTGTCCTATAAAAAGTCAACTCCTGCCACCCAAGCTCATGTCTTTGAATAATGAATCCTGAGAGAAGCCAAGAAAGAATGCATAGCAAAGCCTACCTAGCTTTCCCAGATGCCAGGCTGCCAAGTTCAGATTTAGTCAAGAGTTTTGAGACGCTCAGGTAAAGAAATAAGAAGTGGAAAGCTTCATTATTATTGCTTGTTGTGGCTAGAGGTACAGAGAACTAGTCAGCTAGCAGCAGAAAATTGACAGCTTTTCAAATCCCCTCTAAAAAATTGAAGGTGCTTTGCAGGATATTTTTGTTCATTCCAGTGTTGTCTTCTCTGTTTCTCTGTGTGTTTTGCTATTTCCACTTTGCTGGTGCTGTAGTAAATAGGAATGATTATTCTTGAAGGTCAAACCTTCAAATAATGGCAAAGTAGTGGAAAGAATATTTCCATCAAGAAAACAGGGAAAAGGAAATACCTTCATCTCCCAAGATAATGCCACACATGATGAATGCATCTCTTGATCACATTAAAGTGTTTAAGTCATGTAAAATTACAAAGGCATGAAAATGAGCAGGATTCCTTTTGAAGTCAAGACAGCTGACATCATCTTGGTGGTCATTTCTCAAGGAGGCAACTCTGGGCTTATTAATAATGAAATTGAGAACTGGAAGGAAGGGTGCTTTTGTATTTTTGTGGGTTTTTTTTTCATTTCTTAGGAGAAACAACCTAAGTCACTTGGAGTATGGAGTATTCTGGCATCTAGAAATACTGGCAACCCTTGAAATAGTCCTAGAATTCCTATCTGCTCAAAGAAATTCTTGTCTCAGTCATTTGCTGTAATCACCAGGGTAATTTGCTATCAGCCTACAACACTCCTGTCTTTCAGGTGATCAGGCAGGAGGTTATAACCCTGTCCCTGCTATGGTCCAGGAGTTTCCACATAGCCTTTATGCACTGCCAGCAGTAGTAGTCATATACACCACTAAAAGTTTGAGTACCTCTTTTGTAGACTATTCCATGCTATTGGGTCCTTTCTGAGACAATATTGTGGCAACAGTAGGATGGGAGAAGGAGGGTTTGAGTTCAGTGTAGGACAGCTCAGCTTGGCATGAGATTTGCGTTAAGAGAGATGACAGTATATAGTATGCTGTTTAAACACATGGAAAGGAAATGGGAAGATGTATTCATTCACTGAAAAGAGGACTCAAACATGGAGTTTGCTTGGAACTTGGACATCTGTTCTCACCTTGCTTTGCTTAAGGAATGTATGTTAGATCATGACAGGTAGTTCAAAAAATATAAAATAGTATCCATTATATGGTTTAAAGGATATTCTTGCATTAGGACCAAATACTATAGACTCAATTCCTCCATTAATAGTATAGAGACCTGAGCACCCATGGTCCAGTGGTTAAATTAACAAAACTTTTTCTGTGGAAGTCTTCAGTGGCACTCAGCAGACCCCATTGGTAAAGTAGAAAATTGATGGGTATATTTAGAAATAACGCAATGATTTCAGTGCCTAAGTTGAGGGAACAAGATTCCACACCATTCTGTTAAGTTTACAGAAGACCACTCCAGAGCTTCATTAGAGAAGTAGGAAGAAATTGCAGGAGTCCTTGGTGCCATACTCTTCTTTATCCCCTCTATTAAAGATCTATAATCTTTCCCTACTAAAGAAAAAATATAACCTGGGGTGAGATTCATCTGCCCTAACCTTGAAGGCCGGAAGAGAGACATCTAAGTCTGGACTAGTTATGCTAGACTCCCTTTATGGTTAGTGGACAGAAATAGTCCTCCCCCGAGAATGATTCATCACATCCTGAGATACACATCTCAGATAACTCAACTGCGTGATTCCAGGGCTTGCTTGTTTCTTTCCATTAACCACAAACAAAAAGTCCTGACTGTCCAGCTGCAGATGTCTAAGTACAGGTGAGATTCTCGTTATCTTGCACTCTCCTGAGAAATCCCAAAACTTGCCCCCTATATCTCTTTAGTCATTTTAGTCTTCTCCACCAAACACCCATCCCAAATAGTACCAGCATTTATGCTTGGAAAAAGCATTTGTGTGAGATAATCTATATATAAGATGAATCATATTTAAAAAGTGTCTCACCCACCAACACAGCACTTCTGAGGAGTCTGAGCAGCAGATGTTCTTAGGTGGAAGCTAACACTGGACTTTTAGGTGAAGCTAATTCTGATTTCTCTGTGTGCGTGTGTGTATGTGAGTGTGTGTGTAACAGCACATATGACAATGTAGTGTGTATGGGAAGAATTGGTGAACTTTACCATTTCATCCAAGCATTGTATGCTACAGTAAATATCAGAGATGATATTGACTTTAAGGTATTGCAGCTTCAAATGTCAGTTCTACTCCAGCTAACACTCTGTTGGATTTGATTTACATCTCTTCCTCCCACTTCAAAAGCTGCGAAAGGATGATGTTGGCAAGAGGGACTTGACACAGACACACTTTGTCTCTGTTTTCTGCCTCCTCTTTTGATAATTTTTGTGTTGCAGATTTTTGGCCAGGGCTGAAGAACTAACTCAACAGCCCTTGTCCCATGCTTTAATTCTAATTGTAAATAAGTGTGCTTCAGACTCAGGGTTAAATCAAATGGATGAAATACCAGCAGCCTCGAAAGGGAGTTCTTTTGCCAAAGGTGCTGCAGCTGAATCAAAAGGTCAAGGAAGTATTAGTGGCAGTTTCAACAGAAATGAAACCAGCTCCAAACACCAAAGAGCTCATAAGAATAACATTTAAACAGCACTTCCTAGCCCTTTACAGACATTAACTAAGTAATCCTCATTGCACCCTGGTGATATAATGAGAAGTACCATGATGGTATTGATACTGAAGTCTAGCACTAACATGCACTTTGCAACTAAATCTGCACCCTGTAATTGAATTGAAATCCTCTATTTTAGATCCTTAGAAATTGCAAAATATAGACTTAAAACTCAAAGTGGGCAGGAAACAGGTTTTTCATCCAGCAAGAACTTTTCTTCTTTCTGGGTCTATATAAGAGAAGTTTATGAACTGCTAATTTGCGGGAGGGGGAAAGCACAGAAAGAGCCAAACTACTTGATTCAGTCTGGGTATTTTGCTTTGATACTTCTGAAATGCTGCATTTTCTTTTCAGGTCTTTGGTTTTATTTTATATTTTAGAGGAGCGTTGCAGTATATCATTCACCATACAGGAAAAAGTAAAGGTTACTAAGGAGGCCAATTCAATGTGGGTCACTTTTCCTAAGATCCCACAAGGAAACAGAGCCAGAGAACTCCCTCGGTTATGGTCTTAAGATTACTAGATGGATTCTGTCACTTTAGTGTAAGTGTTTTTCTTTCAGCTTTTTCTTCTAACACTCTTACCCTTCCACTATATGGTAAATCTTACCCATTTTCTCTTAACTATCCTTTGTGTTTACAGGCAGACAAAATTACCTAGATATCTCTGTGATTTTCAGAACAGGAAGAATGACCTTAACTGGTGGAGGTAGAGACATCTCCTCTATATCTCAAGGATGAAGGTGCTGAAAGATTGTGGTTTTCTGAAAGGGTGATTAACGGGACAAGAAATAAATACACAAACTTGAATGGGAAAGATGCCAGCGATGGAAGGAATTATTTAAGATGGTCCATGGGGATATAACTAAGAGTAATGGGATACAATTAAGCAAAGAAAAATTCTCAATAAATATCAGGAATAAAACACTTACTGGCAGTGAAGTATATCAAGCCATGGTCTCCCAAAGGAAAGGGTGGAAAACCCATTGCTGAGGAGACTCATAGGCACATTGGGCAAAACAGAGGAACATATGCAGGAAGGAACATTCAGACACTGGCAAGGGAAGTGGCTGGATGACCTACAAAAAAATAAGTCTTTTTCTGTTTCTTATTTCTGGTCCTGGCAATTACCATCCTATAAATCTAACTTCTCTCCCCATTAAAATAATGGAATGTAAAGACAGAGAAAATATCATGAAACTTCTAGAGGACAATGGGATCGTGAGCCGTGAGCAAGATGGGGTTGAGAATTATTAACATCAGAGTGTAAAGGGAAAGCAGAGGGTAAAGTAGTGTGATAAGATTTTAGTAATAAGTTTGATACGGTGCATCTGAAAATCTTGAACTCAAAAGGTCATTTAGATGCCAAAGATGCCACCACTTCCTTGTTAGGACTGTCTGTGAAGGAAGGTGATGATAAACAGCAGAGTTTCTAATGATGGAGACTGGTCTAAAAGTATATTGCAGTGCCTTTTCCCTTGTGGTGTCTTCATTCCTGATGCAGAAAATAACCAGCATGATAATGATGTTTCCGACTAGCAGGAAGTTAATCTTAGTCCTAAACGCCTGTCATGGCAAAGAAATGTTTCCAAGGGATGTACCCAGATTTGCAGTACCATTTGCTTGAAGGAATGTTATTTCAAAATTGTTCATTTTCAGGCTTCTCACACTTTCGATTATTCTAGACAGTGCTAGTCATAGCTGGTGATAATATACTAATGTAATTTAGAGGAACATAGTTTTTCATATTATTGTTACACTGTCTTTTTTTTTTAATTAGAAAAAATGAAGCACTAAAAGGTCATTTCACTTGAATATACTGAGGTTGATACAGCTGGGAACAGACAGTCTGACTTTCAGGGCCTTAAAGAACCTTCAAGTTCCCCTTATATCACTGCAATGGTACTCACTGGCCAGTGTGTAAATGAAGAAGTTGGGGTGGGATTTCTCTAACTGATCTTTATAAATCTAAATGGTTGAAACCTCTACCACGCCTAGCTGTCCAGGCTGGCAATATGTGTGGAATTTTCAGTTTCTCTCTTTTGACTATAAAGTAAAACTAGAAGACTAGTTCAAATGTAGATATAGATGAATGAAGATAGGTGAGTTGACCCTCAATCTTGTAACCAAGTTCTGTGCAACAGCTACTTGCTCTTGTAGTCATTCCAGAACATTATCTACAACCTCTAAAGAATGTCTTTAGATGCCCAGTATTGCCAAATAGTGTTTTCTTTTCAAAGCAGCTGTATTTCTATGTATCCCTTATGGCACCATATCATATTTTCTCACAGCTTCCTACAAGCAGAAGTCCTGCTTTTTAGGTAAACTCCTATGGACCAGAGGAGGTTCTTTTAGTTAATTCTTAGACTCTTAATCTGGCCATTCCCGATCTCCTTCCACCTTCATGACCCGGAGTTATTATGTTGTCTGATAGATGACTAGGTCAGCCCAGGCCAGCAACAACATGTGTAACCTCCCTACTGTGAAGAGCTTTCATCCTACCAAAGATGGTTGTTCAGATGAGGAACCCCTTAGAGAAGGAACTGGTCTTCCCACATGCTTAGTGTTTTGCCCATTGGATTCTCATCGTGGCTGGGATCTGGAGGTATCTTGTGCCAAAGAGGTATCTGAAGCATCACTGAGGAGCAAAGCTGCCCTCCTACTCTTCTGCCATGACCTCTGCCTCCTGATTCAACATGGAGCACGCAGTGCAATGCAGGCTTTGCTGGCCCAGGTGGAGGGGGAAACAGGGAGCATGTTTTAATCTGAGCAGCCATGCATTGCTTTATTGTGCTGCACTCCGATACTAGCCATTTCCCGGCCTTGGTGGTCTGTGCTGGATTCAATCTGAAAGGTCAGCCAGAGAGGGGAGGCCAGGTGGCCGCAGAGACCCGGCGTGTCGGAACACTATGTTTAATTACACACAAATTTACTACAGCATGTCAGGAGGGAGGCAGGGAGCTTGTCCCATGGAAAGGTCAGGCATTGTGTGGTGGCTTTACCTAAATTACACTAGGAGGAATGGAAGTGAGACCCTGACCTTGTATAATGAATATACAGCCAGACCCCAGCGGGCACAGTGCATTCATGTGTTCTGTTGATCTTAACTTTAACTCCTTCTCTTGCTTCCCCAGACAAAGCAAAAGTAATTTTTTTTCCACACTTACTGAAATGCCCTAGATTTTGCTTTTCCCAAGAAGTGATAATATTTCAGGCTACAAGGCACTACATAGATTAGGATACTCAGAAAAAACAGGGCAGTTTTTGGCCACACAAAGCCAACTCTCTATATATGAAATGGGCATCTGAAAGAAGCCAGGAAACCAAAGTTCAGAGAAGAGCTTAAACAGTCAGGATGCAGAATTTCTTCTTTCAGGGTAATTTGATGGGTTTTGTCTCTGTTTGAATTTTAAATTCTCCAACCTTAGTATCTGAAGAGTTCCCATAATGGTTTTTTATCCTTTTCTTGGTATAATAATCTGAACAAGGAATGGACTTTTTTTCTTTTTTTTTTTTTCTACTTATGCATTTATTTAGCCTGGTTTGGTTTTTGTTTGTTTGTTTCTGGTGAGAAGGTGGAATGAGGAAGGGAGGATAGTTGCTTTGACTATTACCATTGATCTGTATTTCAGCAGCACCCAGTGTTCACCACCAAGATGAAGATCCCACTGTGCGAAGTGCTGCACATGCATTGATTCAAGTATAGTCCCCACTGAAAAACTGTCCAATTCCAAGTAAAACTAACAAGGATTAAGACAGGGAATAAAAGCAGAAGCTGGGAGAAATGAAATTTGTTTCCCCAGATTACAGTTAATTACTGACAAACTGGACGGGAATTTAGTTCTCCCGATTTCCAGTCTAGTTCCAAGTCTAGTTCTAGTCTTGACATAGACTTATTCAAAGACATGATAATGATGTGAACACTTATCTGGGGAAGGTGCCAATTGGAAATTCTTGTATGTAACTCACAGTGGTTAGGTTGCAGATTACATTAATAGCTTGACATGACTTAACTGCTTTTGTAACTAACCAAATCTGATGGAGCCTATAGATTTCCTTTTCCTTGGAACGGAAAATCATAGACTGATCTCATTTTATTCAAAACAGTTGTTCTACTACTGCCTTAAACAATGAGCTTTATATTATTATTTGGCAGTTTGGCCTGCTGGGGTATTCTTAAGTTTCCTTAAATGAGAAATGAAGAAACGATAGCAATGGTGACACTCACTAGTGCCATATTTTTGTGTCCTAGCATCTTACTGGTATTTACTCCTCAGAAAAAGTAACCAACCTGTCACTTATAAATGAAAGTATTCAGGACCAGTAAGGAATTTATTTCTGTGTGTTTGAACTTACTCATTCCATGAACAAATGCAAAGATAACTCATTTCATCAATCTCTTTTCTGATTAACTATAAGAATTTAGGTAACTCCATAAGGAGAAGTGATGGCATGAGAAGGAAAAATTGCACAAGCAGTTCAGAATGAATTACACAGTAAGGAAAGATAAAACAAATAGTAATAAATAAATAAATAAAAACCAATAATTGGGGACTATATATCCATAGAAAGTTCTCCCTAAGCACCATCACTCAGGCCAGGAACTATCAAAGCTGAAACTCAAAGCTTTTTTGTTGCCTTGAAATAACAGGAAATTAAGCAGTATATTTTTGGGGAACAGTACTGCATTAGCTGAAGGTTGGGCTACGTGACTTCACAAGGTCTGTTTCTTTTTCTTGAGATTACTTCTGACTCCATGTGCTCAATTTTGTTTAGTTTATGGGGTTTTAGCATTCTCCTGCCCTGCAGATTTTAAGAGGCCTGGGAGATTGTCAGCAACTCAGTTCAAAACAATTGCATGCCAATTCAGTGAGAGAAAGTATGTTTTCCAGTGTAATCACAAAAAGGTCATATGCCTATGGTGATGTCATATGAATGAGCCAGCCATGTGTGTTATGGGGTTGTGAAATGTTATCGAAATATGCAGAGGTCACAACTACTGTTCGGAGGCCTCTTTGTTGAGGACTATATATGTATATAATGGACAGATAGTTCTAGCACCATAATGTCCAGATTCATTCCACCTAACTGAGGAGTCTTGACACTCTTGGAGGTTGATTCAGACCCTGGTCTGAATAGCTCCCTGGAGAGGCCTAATCTCTCTTCGTTTTCTATAAAGTCAAATGGTGGAGACTTGTTCTCTTTAATTAGGTAGGGCAAAACCAGTCAAAACCCTTCATTCTTCAAATACTGGCCATCTAAAACAATTGTGTCGGTGCTTAATCTGAGCATCTCAATACCATTAAATGTTCTGGTGAGTCATGGAAATGCTATTCATCTCTTTTGGTGAGGGGGGGATGAAACAGAGACAGACTGGTCCACAAAGGCCCAGACAGTGCTAGGTATCCAGGTCCATGAGTTCTGCGCATCTGTACACATCTGTACACCAACAACATAAGCTCCCTCAGAGCAGACGTGACTATCCAGTCTAACCACAGGAAAGGGTGGAAGTGTTTCATTGATCTAAAAAGAGATCAGAGTAAATTCTTTCCTGCTATTCCTATCAACAGCTAGTGTGGAGTTCATTTCAGCTAACTTGGCAGTCTATGTGTCTGAGTTAGTTATATGGAAGACCTCATCAACAGAGAGAAATAAGTCATTTTGAGTGACATTCATATGGCTTCTTTCATTTATGAGATCCATGTATCTTCCTTCATCTATCACTGCATGCGCTGCACCCTAGAAACACTATTTCTCTCCTGAACACAGAGTTTAACTTCACCCCCTTTCTACACGGCATCTGCAAAACTTTTGCTATCTCAATGATTGCACTGATCACTCACAGCCCTTCTCATTCCCTTCCAATCTTGCCTCTCTCAGCAAGGAAAGCAGCAGAAGTAGTCCTTGTGTCTTTTTACCTGGCTCAGGGCACAAGTTTGAGTTGTGGCAATCCGAATCCATCATCCCCTGCAAGGCTGCCTGGGAAATATAACAGCCTGTGATGTACCTGTGCAGTGGTGATGAGAACTGCATGAGAGGGATGTTGCAACAGCCAGGGGTAAATATGGCAAAGCCCTCTGGCTCTTTTTGGGGGCTGATACATCTGGATAAAAAGGCAGGAAGAGCTCACACATTCTTTATACTATTTAAAAGTTATATTCTGAAGGTTAAAAAAAAAAAAACAAACAAAAAAAACCCAATGCTATCAAAGAATGTAAAGCACAGAAACAACAAAACCAAACATGTGCATAGACATGCACACAAAATGTTCCTCCAGCACAGAGAGTCAAAGCTGAATTTAATATTGAGAACTTTTTTTTCCTTTTAAACTGAAACCTCAAATAATTGCCTAGTGTTCATAGGAATGTAAATTACTCTTTTTGGTCTCTATGTGGGGAGCAAGGAGATGAATGGGAGTCTAAATTGGTTTTGCTTCCTGTTCCCTGTAGTGGATGCAGGATTAGTCCACTGTGCCTCTTTGCCCTTCCGTTTCCTTGAAGACATGGGGAAACCTTAATTTTGCCAGGAGTTACATACTCATTAAAACGAATCAAACAAGCCAGATTGTAGCAGGCATTTGAAAACCTGCTATCTGTCAAGAATTTTAAATTTAAAATTAACATTGAGTCCTCCTTTAAGACAAAAACCTTGACCTTAAGTTGCATAGTGATTGGCAAGCACTCCCCATCCCCTGACTCGATTAACATTTAAATGCCATTTTGTGTGAATATGAGTGGCGCCTTTGGAACAAACAAATTACTAATGTCTTCCTGCAGGAATGGAGCATCAGAAGTGCGTTATTAATTTGGTGTCTAATTGAAAATCCCTTCCTTATTCCGGAGAGGCCTACGGAGCCCAGGGAAAGTAGCCAAGGGGTACCTCTTGGCCCGTACAGA
>VYZW01014789.1:2512-30296 GCA_013401315.1 Balaeniceps rex | reverse complement strand
TCTTAAAGGTCTTTTCCAACCAAATGATTCTATGATCAGTGCCCCAAAATCCTGATATCGAGACTAGAGTGACAGGCAAGGGTCAGCAAGGAAGAAAACTGAACAAGAACAGACAGTCTGGGAAATCCCTTCTCTTTCTTTCTAGCATTTAAGCTGTAGACCTGCCTGGTGCTGGCAGAAATCCCCAATTGATTCTGAACAGAATGGGTTTTTCTTCTGTAAGTGGACATGTGACAGTATGGACCTTGGCTGGTAGAAGGATGAAGCCCAGGAGGAGCTCGGTCAGACCTTACATTAATTCTAGCCGATACATCTGTCATTGTTATCATAGCAGACCCCAGTATTTTTTTCCTTCTCAAGTGGCTGTTCCAGTATCTTCTGAGATTTGGCTGAGGAGCAACAATCTAGAGACTAAAAGAGGAAGAGACCTGGCTGGAACAGTGAGGCTGTGAACCAGGATTTTAACAATCCCTTTTAGGTGCTGGCAGAAAGGCAAAGGAGGCAGTGGAAGGCTCACTGGCAGCTGGGATCTGTTAGCACTGAAGCCAGGACCACACACCTCTGCACAAGCAATTGCACCTCCAGCATAAGGTCTCCTCAGCTTTCTCCACTGTCAGCGCATTGATACCTTCCTTCAAACTTTCTGCAGATTCTCTGGGTTTGCACACCTCAGATGGACATGGCATGCTAGGAGAAGTATCTAGGTAAACAGACATTCAAAGCTCTTTTGGGCTACCCACTACATGAACCCACGCCAATATCTTTGGAAGAACTTGCTGGTGCAGGGGTTCAACAGCTGGTTAGGCAACTTTTGTTATTTTCTTGAGCTTACTTGCTTTCCCCTGGAACTAGAGAAAATTGACAGAAAATAACCCCCTTCAGTTCATTTTCTTTCTCCTCCTGTTTTGGAAGTAACCCGTCTCAGGCCTCAAGGGAGCAGATGCAGTATGTGTCAGAGAATTAATGTGATATGCATACATCAAGCTCCCAAACTGGTGCATGAAAGGATGGTTTAAATCAGGCAGCTCAAACATACAATCAGAGAGTTGGATCTAGGCTTCAGAACAGTTCTATCCAGAGCACAGATCTCATAAATCTTTGGACGTGTTTAGACCTAGCAGAAATCTCTGAGCTAACACCAAACCAACAGAGCCACAAAGACGGCTGCTATCTGAAAGCAGTACAGTTGCATTTGAGCAATGGTGTGCTCAAGCTCTATTAATAGTTCAAGAGCAGCAACAAACAAGAGCAATTATACTGTTTCCAGAGTCAGCTCAGAGCTTTGATCACTGCCAAGGTTGTACACTTTGGCCCTACAGTGAACTGTAAGGGACAGCACTTGGATTATAGTTGCACTTGTAATGGCGAAATCTAATTCAACATCACAAAACCTAGTTTTAAAGCGTCTTTATGCATATGTCTCTGTTGCAAGCTCTCATTATAGCCAGTAGAGATCTAGTCAATAGAGTCAGGGGCAACTGGCAAGCGACCCAGTTCACGCTAAGGTAGATACTTAGTGGTGGGTTAGCCGAAATGCCCTCCAGGCTCTACATCAGTCAGATCTCCACTGACTACAGTTGGAACTTGGATAGCTGGCTTGAAGGCAGACACTTTGAAGTAGGTATAAATGCAGAAAGATGTTTCAGAAGGCAAGACCCAGCTAAAAATGACAGAAAAGATTAACTTAACCATAAAAGCTTCTGGCTTCAGCCTACAAGTTAAGTTTCTGGACTACATGCCTGTTACCAATGAAGACTGAGAAGCAACAAGGCTAACAAGCACAACTCTACTACACAACAGAAATAATGCTAAACTACAAAGACCGCTGCCATTCATAGTATTCCTGAAAAGTATTTAATGCATTTTTTTAAGCAGACTAGCAAACACTCCCCATCTCTTTTTTCCAAAATACATACTCTCCTTTAAATCGACAAAAGCACCATCACAGTAGCAAACTTATTTATAGGAAGTGTTGTGCTTCACTTCTCACTGTCTGCAGTACAAAGAAGAATCACCAATATGGTTTATTTTTACTTTGCCCATTTAATTCTGTTTTGCTCCTATACAGCTCAAGTCAAATATAGGTTTAAGTTCATTATGTAAAATGAGAACACATATAAACAAAACTTTCTATTTCCAAGGGCTGTGTGACTACTCCACCACACAGATGCCTCTCTCCTTAGCTTTCTCTTTCTGGAACATTTAACATAAAATCAAAAAAGAAAGAAGCTAAAAGCTAAATTCCATAAAACATTCAGATTTTCCTCACAAAGTGGTATCAGACTGTGCCAGGCATACAAGTACATCAGATACAATTCAAGTTTCATCATGGGTGGTAACAGAGATTTTAGGGGAAAAAGCAAAAACGAAAAAATTCCCACAGCCACCAAATGCTTTATGCCCTTCAGACAGGAGCAGGAGGCAGCAGATAACATGTTCATGGTTCTAACAGACACAACTGTTCCCAAAATTCTCAGTTTGAATGATTAAAGCATAAGTACATATATATATATATATATAAAAGTACATATATATGTATGTGTGCCAATATGCACACACATGCCCAGCTTTCTTCTAAAGTCTAAAAGGTTGACTCACTTAACTTGGGGAAAAACAAAACAAAACAACAAACCAGTAACAGATACAGTATTACTTAGGATGACAAGATGGAAAAATTCTTTTTCTCCTTACCCAGAAAAATCAGCAGAATACTGTCCATAATCAAAGATATAGACTCTAGTAATTTGGCACACAGTGAGGTATCCCAAAGCAAAAACAAAGCAATACCTGGAAGGAAAACAGAAAAAAAAGCTTTTCAATTAAAAAACATAATAAACATTTCTCCATTGAATAAACAACCTTTTAAGTAGGGTTTATTCTCCAATTATTTCCAGTGAATATTACATAATTGGAATGTGTAATTACACCTTCATTCTGACTGGTTTTTTTGGTAATATTTATTCTATGCAAGCACATAGACTTTTTTTTTTAAAAAGTGTGCAGTACTAGCTTACAAATTCTATTGTCATTAGCCAAAATATTTATTCACATAAATAAAGCATAGGACTTACGATTTCAAGCACCATGGTAAAAAACTGGGAGTCCTATATAGAGGAAATTAATCTGTTAAGCTTTTTTTAGTTCAATGTTAATTTTTGTCTATATGAGCATAGGAATTTGGCAAATTATACATCAAACATAATTTCCATTGAATGTATTTCTATACATTAAAAATTCAGCACCACAAATCCCACTGTTGCTGTTTTCAAAGGAACTGGAAAAGGCAGTTAATTTTCAAATACACATATTAAAACATATCTGAGTGAAAAAGGAACAGGATGTCTTTATGCCTCCTGTTAAAGCTGATCCTCAGCAACTGTAAGAAAAATACAGAGAAGAACCACCTTATGTATTATAAATTTAATTTCACATATTTTTTCAGGTCAGGGTTGGGACTTTTTTTACCCGCCTTTTTAAGATGTACAGCAGTATACTAATCAGAACTGATTTGCCAATACACCTCACAAGTCTGCCAGATATTCTTTGCAGTCAAAAAGGATGATGAATGCCAGCAGGAACTTAACTAATCCTTTAAGACTTTACGTATGAACTTTACAGTCTTGAACTTTTCCACATAACTTAGGAAACATTCATGGTAATGAAATCAAGCACTTGTTTTACGTTCACAAGACTAATGTGCAACGCCTACAGCAAGACCATATTATACATTCAAAATCCAGTTAGAATGAAAATATTCATACACCAAATGGAAAATCATGACTAGGACTGGATTTAGGTGAAATAGTGAGGGACACTACAGGAAGAGCTTGGAACATGCTTTTTCTTTCTTTTCCAAATAAATATTTTTGAAAAAAAAAAAAAGCGTTAACGTAATAAATTCTAAAGTCTTAGAAATTATGCTTCAATCTGAAAGCGATACCTATTTTTGCCACACAGAGTTCAACCTTTAGTTAAGAACTGTGCTAGATATAAACCATTTAATATTTTAAAACATACATTAAACCACACTTGTTACTTTTTTTTAAAAAAAAAAAGGTTTAGGGTGCCTGTTTTGGCAATAGTTTTTTTTCTGTTTTCATGAATATTAATAATCCAGAAACAATATTATATGGGGTGGCTCATTGGTGCAAAAGTGTTTATAATAAGAATCCAACAAAATTACACAATAATTGGCTCATAATTATACCAAATTATTTCAGCAAGACAAACAATTTAACACAATTAAGTAGTATGTAGTGGACTGCAGCTATCAGGAATATGATATACTATGGAATCCTTTTTAAAAAGTTTGGAATTAAAATTTTCCTNCCCCCCCCCCCCCCCAAAAAATCACCCAGGTTTCACATGAATGAGGAATATGTAGGTTTAGTTTGCCCACACTGAGATCAGTCCCAGTTCTTCTGTTCACTAAAAATTCAGTATGATTTTCAGCTTTACCAGCCTCTTGATTTACATACTAAACAATCCTAGATTAAAAGTAATTTATTAGGTGTAGAGATACCTACATACCCACCCATAGATACCATACTAAAAAGCCAAGAAAAATTAAAATACTGTAGTTTTCTTTTAGAGAATCTCATTTTATCCCCACTGGCAAGATTATGTATTTATTAACAACAGCCTATTCACAGTGCATTACAATAGGTCTAGAATAAACAGAATCACAAAAGTGATGCTAGCTACAGCTTTCGTAACTTAAAATGCTATCCGTAACAGCAATACATACTTTGTTAGGACAAGACATACACTTAATCCATTAGTGGATTAGACACACACTCTCAGATGGAAGAAAACAGACGCCAGTTTCTACCTCATACAGTTGATGTTGTAACACATTTACGCTGTTTTTAAACAGGACATTATGAAGACTTCTTTTGCAAGCAGCAAAGCTAGGCTGAGAAGTATAACTTGACAGGCTGAGAGAGTTGGGGCTGTTCAGCCTGGAGAAGAGAAGGCTGGGGGGAGACCTTATTGCAGCCTTTCAGTACTTAAAGGGGGCCTATACGAAAGATGGGGACAGTCTTTTTAGTAAGGCCTGTGGTGACAGGACAAGGGGTAATGGTTTTAAACTAAAGGAGGGGAAATTTAGGCTAGATATAAGGAAGAAATTTTTTACAATGAGGGTGGTGAAGCACTGGCACAGGTTGCCCAGAGAGGTAGTGGAGGCCCCATCCCTGGAAACATTCAAGGTCAGGTTGGACCGGGCTCTGAGCAACCTGATCTAGTTGATGATGTCCTGCTCACTGCTGGGGGGTTGGACTAGATGACCTCTAAAGGTCCCTTCCAACCCAAAGCATTCCATGATTCTATGAACTTACGAAAAACTAATAAATATCCTAAAAGAAGAAAAGCACTGAGAAGTCAGGAAACTTTAGGTTCTTTTCTATATAGTCATTATGATACAGTCCTGCAGCATTATGTGAACATGCACCTACAAATTCCTGTCTTCCTGTTGAAGAAACAGGTCATTCTTGATATTTTTAAAGGCTTTGCTTTCAAGTTCAAGACACATCCAGTGATTTTACTTACTGCATACCTTCCACATGCTGCACTCAAGAAGTTTGGGATTTCCCCATGAGCACTTCCTCAGTTATTCTCCATGCACTCGAGTGTTTCGTAAAAATTGGATTCCTCTTTAAGATGAATTTTAGCTCACATAGTTCTACATAGTTCTACATATATGTGGAAATTGAGAAATAAAGAGATTACGTGGGTCTGAATACCAAACTGGGGAGATACAAGGTCAATTCTTAGGCGAACTTATCTTTTTTTAAAGTTGACAGAAAGGACATCACAAGTACATTTCAGTCACACACACACACGTGCTCTGTACATCTAGAAATCTAACCACAGGTGTTCCATGAAAGTGAAAGATTATATTTGTAGCTAATACAAGTAGTTTAAACCACACTGTCGTGTCCTGTACTTAGGAACACAGACTGAGGCAGCAATGCTAGCCGATTATGGAGCAGTGAAATGTGTAGGGCAGCTTAAGGGTTACTTTTTCCACTTGCAGGTTCCTGTGGCTTAAATGCCTTCCAACTTCTACAACAACTTTCTACCATGAAATGACTGGCCTGGTAGATGAGGGGAGAGCAGTGGATATCGTCTATCTGGACTTCAGAAAAGCTTTTGACGCTTGACATCCTCATACACAAGCTGATGACATATGGGCTGGATGAGCAGGCAGTCAAGTGGGCTGAAAACAGGCTGAACGGCTGGGCCCAGAAAGTGGCAATCAGTGGCACAAAGTTGAGTTAGAGGCCAGTAACTAGCTGTGTACCCCAGGGATCAATACTGGGTCCGATCCTCTTTAACATCTTCATTAATGATCTGGCTGATGGGGCAGAGTGTAGCCTCATCAAGTTTGCTGATGACACCAAACTGGGAGGAGTCGCTGATACACCAGAAGGTCTTGCTGCCATCCAGAGGGACCGCAACAGGTTGGAGACATGGACCGACAGGAACCTCATGATGGTCATAAGGTTCAAGGGGAAGTGCGAAGTCCTGCACCTGGGGAAGAACAACCCCAGGCACCAATATATGCTGGTAGCCACCCAGCTGGAAAGCAGCTTGGCAGAAAAGGACCTGGGGGTCCTGCTGGACACCAAGTTGAACGCGAGCCAGCAATGTGTTCTTGCAGTAAAGAAGGCAAAGGGGAGGGACAGAGCTTTCCCAACATCTTTAAAAGGAAAAACATCATTTGCTATGACACTTGAGCAGGAGCCCAACTGGCACTTTGCCTTGAGGAAAGCCAGAAACATCTATCAGATCTAGCATCTGCTATATCCTTCCCAATACCCTCTTCCAAACCAGAACCTAACTTTACTATGAAAAGTCCAGTTGGAAAGAACAGCAACAAAATGAGCACATCCTTTCTTGCCTTCATGTTTATACATCATTTCTCTAGTTTTGGTGTCTGCTGACCAAAATGTCAGCCACCTGGGTACTTTCAGATATCCTTCAAAATAGATGTTAGCCATCATGACCGACATGGTGGGATTTCTTGCAACATTCAGTTAATATCCACACTGAAGTTATAGTGCAGAAATAGAAGAAAGAAAAAAAAAATCCTTAAACTTCTTGCTGACATTCCAGATTCCATTTTACAATCTAAAACAAAAGCTGTCTTCCCACGGAGCAGTGAAATTTGCTGCTATGTTGCATTCACCAAACACAACTATGAATTTTAACTATATGTCAGCCACCAGCTCCAAGTTACACACAGCTTGGAAGACTTCAAATTTTTAACTGATGAGGAAAACACAGGAACTTACAACCCATACAATGCTCTTCACCTTCCAAGTGCATCTCTGCGCATTAGCTGTGCCACATCATATCTCTTGTTGATGAGAAATAGCATTTAACCAGGGGAAGTACAGCAACATGTTGTCCCTAAAGGAGATTTAAAAGGTTTCCAACAGCTTGTGTCATTCCTGTTGTTCCTCCTGCAGGTTTGTGGTACAACTCACTGATCATCTTAACTCTCGTACAAATCCAGCTTTACTTTAAAAAACTCAAGACAGATCTGAAAATGCTTTGAAAACTTCCTAAAGTACTCTTACTGCATGTTTCTTACCCTCTTCAAAGACTCATTCACCAAAACCACCCCTTAGATCAGAAAATTGAGTAAGGTTTTGCAGAGCTCAACCACATGAAGTTTTACCCAACTACAACAAAATTAATTACAGGCTGTACATGAATGCAATGGTTTTAACCAAGGCTAAATTTTCTCCTCCAGTAGGAAAGCAATTAGTCTTAAAAGTCAGTGTTACTCTACACCTGCTGCTCGGTGAATAATGTTCTTGTGAGCAGAATGACAGAAATAATTCACACTGGACATGAACAACTAGAAGCAAGTCACAATATTGTCATTATTAGAAATAACTTTAGGACAAACTGACCTGTAATGAATACTGTACTATATGTAATAAAAAGACACAAAGACCTTCATTTAGAATATGTTTGAGACTAATTCACAGATCTTTGTCAAAATGACCTTACTTTATCTATCAACAGATACAACAAAGTCAGACATGTCTGGGAGACACTGCAGTAATGAAGTAGCAGAAAGCAGAACAGATTGTCTGGTATGTCTAACTTCTGATTTAAAGTTAAAAAAAGAGGAGTTTAAGCAAACAATACTGGATAACCTATAATACAGGAGGGCTTTTCTTGTACAAGTCTGCCATATTATATTTTAATTCCTTACTATTTTGAACTCCCCAGAGCACTAAAAATAGTATTTAATATGTTCTATCCATAAAATTCTATCATTCCCTTAAAAAGAAATATATCAAGTAAACTAACCAAAGAGTTTTTTAGAAGTATATTCTAACATATTACACATAAAACATAACATACTATACACTTATATATTGCAATATATAGAAAATACTAAGTAAGCAGCCCCTCCAAGTAGTACTCTACAGAAGGTGCTCATCAAGAGAATGCCTGTTTAATTCTATTAAAAAAAAGAAAATACATTGCCCTATATCATTATTTCTTGTCCAGTCATTTTTTGTCAAGTAACATTAATCCACATAAATGTTAGGGTTTTTTACCTGCATATATATATAAAGCCAAAAAGCTTCCTTATATCTGTATATATACATACACATACAGATATACAGGCTTCAGTTCTTTCACATTACATGAACTTTCTTTTAGTTTCCAAACATCTTGATGGAATTCGATATACATTTTCTATTACACTTTCTACTGCTAAACGGGAGTAGCTACATTAAACAGACTGCTGAAGCACCATTTCTGCTAATGCAGAAAACCTCATCAATCTCACCCCTGTACTATCCCTCTTTTTTATTGTCCTCACAAGTTTAGCAGAGCCAACAGAACATTCACACCAGCACTGCTCATCTACTTCAGTGCAAAGTGGTCTGACTTTGTTTGAACAGCTGATTTTTTTTTCCCCCTACAGGCAAAGCCTTTTTATCCAGTGTTGCCTTATAAATTCATTCCACATGATACACCTACTATCCTGCCCACCAACATCATCTATCACAGAGAAGGACCTAAAGACCCCACACAAGTGGCAGTACTAGGTCAGGCAGTCTCCATCTAGCCCAGGATCCAGGACTGTGTTCCTCCCCAAAGCAGCAGCTAACACACAGATGCCCAGGAAAGCAGATGAGGGGAACAAGCACAGACACTACTTCCCAGCGCTCTCCCAGACTCAAACCACCAGCACCTTAGAATTCAAACATGGCATCCACGCATTTAATAACCCTCAGCATACTACTCTTCTATCAACTTTTTGCTCCAAAGCACACCCTCATCTTCATCACCCTCTGTTGCTCCAAATACACTTGAGAAAGATCTGCATTTTTAAAAGTATATTCTAACATATTACACATAAAACATAACATACTATACACTTATATATTGCAATATATAGAAAATACTAAGTAAGCAGCCCCTCCAAGTAGCAGCCCCTTTCCAATCAGAAAGAATTTATGCATTTTCAGCATAACTATGTACAAATTTGATAGCACAGAATGAGCCAGCAGAACCTGCTTATATAAAGCTTCCCCAGCTTTATATTCTGTGGTTTGACAGCAGAACCCCCAGCTTTTATCTGCGTCCCTCAGAAACTTGGGGTTGCTGGCTAAGAAAGAGCAAGAACATCCAGAGGTTAATTCTAGAGCTTTGTATCTGCCGACAGGCAAGCCGGGCTGCACACATGCCCAGGCTAACCATAACATACATTAGCTGATTGTATTTGCATAACTAGGGGTGTAAGTTGCATTTTTGTTTGACTTTACATTTTTGGGGGACTCAGCATCTTAGTTATAAAATACGTGGTCAAGTACCTACCATACCTATCTCTGTTCACACAAAATGCAGCAAAAATAGAACTGCGACCTTGACAAAGGCACGCTTTAAGAGATGTCATAACAGCTTCATGTTATTTTAGGCTCTTCCCATGCAGTGGAAGGACAACAGCACAGTATGCTATTTTGCTGCAAGAAAGTTAAATAAACCAATCAACGCAGGGCACTTTTTCACCAGCTAGTCAGCACATACTACAGATTTAGCCTTGAAATAGAGGTTTCATGTCCAGTCAAGACCCACTCCTTCCATTATGCTAGGAAATAAGACAATTTAAAAAAAAAATGTAATTATTCAGTTTCAAAAGGCAAACCTGACCACCATGTAACATTATACTGCTTTGATTTTTAGAAAAGGTGACAGAATAGCCTGAGTTTTCCCATGCCCTGTGCTGAAAGCTGCTGCCTGGGTTTGTTTGTTTGTTTTTCCTACTGCTTGTGCCAACATAGAAAAGCTAAAAAACTAAATTCTTGTCTCTAGGGTCAGAACTGAATTCTTCTCAAAATGCAGCTATATTAATTGTTTTAATTCTAATGAGCATAATTTGTTTTCATTGTTCACACAGAGAAATTCAACTCTATGCAGTTAGAACATACAATATTTGTTTGCAAAACTTCAGGGGGGAAAAATATACGTCAAACAAAAAGGTTCAAAGTGCCAAAGCTAAACATCTATCTAATTCTGTAATCATCAAGTACAAGCCAATAAAAATACTGATTAGAATTAGCTTAGTTGTGACTGTCTTAACAGTCACAAGGCAAGCTAGCCTGCCGCAACCTGCTGTTGTTACACTAGAGGTTCCTATTTACACAATTCCTGTTCAAACCATGGATGCACTATTGCATATATCATCTGTCTTACTTAGAACACGGATCAGTTTTATGACATCATCAGTAACAGACTCAGAGTGTGTGGCCTTAACCAAGTCCCAATCCTCTCTGCATTTCAAGAAACGACTCTCTAAAATGTGAGCAATATTAATCCTTTTGAGCCAGTTGGAAGCCTTCTGATCCATACACTAGTCTGTCCCTTCTGATTACTTCAAGCAGAGATCTAAAGTGCATTGAAAAAAAAACAAAGCAAAACCAAAAAAAGACAAACCCAGACTGCCTATGAGCCCACTTCCAGAGAAGGAAGCATTCATATCACCATGCTTTGGTAACGAGCAATCCAGCTATCCCATCCCATCCCTCTTCAATCCTCAGTTGAAGATTTTGGGGTCTGATAGTTATTTTAAAGCAAATTTAACAAGTCGATGGAGTTCTCCAACATTTGATGCAACAACAGTCCTACATAATGTATGACACAATGGCTGCACGCGGCCTCCAACGCCACTTGCTTGGCCTGCCTGCCGCTACAGCGCAGTGGCTTGTGGAGCTGGTCAGCATGTGCTGGCTATGCATCAGGCTCACACCTCCACACCAGCTAGTGTCCATGTTGGGTTTTGCTCAGCCAGTGGAGAAGCAGCTCTCCAGGCTCATCAGCTTCCTGCATACAACCAGACACACACAGCCATGGGACACAAGGCTTCATTAGCTCAACGGCACCCAGAACCATTTGCAATGGTTTCGCTAGTTTTGTTTTAACTACAGATTCGCTGTAGACATTATCACTTGTGCAATGTATTTTGATGTTTTGCTACATAATGGCAACATAATGGCTTGGTAAAGTAACTCTTGAACCAAGCTAAATTAAATGATCATTCCACTTATAGCTACAGGCCATATTCCAAACGCAACACTAATATATGACAAATACAACACAGCTATTCTTATCAAAATGCATACTAAAAACTTGGTATTTTCCACATACTCCCTAAGTTTACATTCTCTTGCTTTCCGACCTCTCGCCTCACTCCCTCCAAATCTGGAACGTCTCAAGGACAAGGAGATCAAGCTTCAGGCTTTCCTCCAAGGGAGAAACATCACCTACAACTAAAAGGGAGACAGAGGGAAGAGTGCTTTCATTTCTTCCCTGGAATGGAAGAGACATGTGCACTTCATTCTTCCTGTAAGTCTTCAAAGGAACATGGAACCAGGAAGGGTGGGAATAGAAAAATTGATTTTATCCCGTATCAGACTCAAACCTGAGAGCTCAAGTTGACCCTGTCCAAAATCTTAATGTTAAACTGAGATGAGACATGAGAGGTCACCCAAGTTCTCTCTCACCTAAAAAACCATAGCATGTCATATCAACCCCTATTTCTGCAATCGCTTGAAAGTGTAACAGTAAACAAGGTAGATAAAAGCACCAGATCTAACCTTTATATTTCAAAAAGTTGACAATAGTACACAGCACTTAAAACCACACACAAAGAAGAAAGCCTAACAGCTTCACAAAACAAAATATGTAAAGGCAGAACTCCCTGATGCTGGAATCCACCTTACAAAGCCCAGATGAAGGAAGGACATTCTTGATGCATCCCCTGACAAAGATGAGTACTCATAACTCAGAAATAAAATAGCTGCTAAGTTCCACAAACACTTCTATGCTGGCGTTGTGAATTTTCATCTGTTCACCCATTTTTCTATGAATTTTTCTGTATAATATTTGCCTAGCTATATGAAGTTTCAGCATCATAGCATGCAAGTGATTTTATCCTTCCTCTTTCTCCCATGTGATACATAAGCATCCTCCTTTCAAACATCAGAACCATGCCCAGTATCTTTACTTTTGCAAACCAGCAGAAACCCACAGAGCACATAGCCAGAAAATGGTCTCCTTTTAGGAGCCAGGCAGCAACACAACTTCTGTAGAATATTTTTAGGGAAATAAAGATGTTATTACAGAACATTGACAATAACAGGACTATTGAAAGTACTCTTTTGAAGTACAGACCTACTAGCCGTAATGGTTTAGCAGCTGTAAACTAGAACTGCTAAATACAAAATATTTTGCAAGACTAAATATTTTTGTTTCAGGGAACCATAAAGCTTCATGCAAGAACTCATAGCCAGTAAAACAGAACAAGTTCTCTCCTGGCAAAACCACGGTGAGGTCAATCATTAAACCCATTATTGCCATAAACTTGGTACTTGGCAAGTATCATCTTGGATAAAGATAAGAGTGAGCTGTTATGTTCATTCACCCACTCATCACCCTGCTCTAGCTACACACCCCCCACGTGCCACAGCTGTTGCTCCTTCCTGGCTGCAGAGCAGAACCAATTCCCAGCCCTCTTGGCCCCTCAAGCTCTGCAGCAACCCCACATCCTTGCCTGGAGACACAACACCTGAGACAGAAACATCACAACTGTAACACCGCCAGGAGAGGGTGGGGAGTTTTGCTCAGTCATCAGGTGATGCCAGCTGGAATTTCTGTTCAGCCAGCCAGGAGACTTTTTCTGCATGCGTTAAGGATGGCAGCAGCTGGGAAACATATGGGATGCGATTTGCTGAGAAGGTGGTTGTGCAGCCAGAATCAGTACACGGGGCAGCTAGCAGATTAATAAACAACCCAAATCCCTGCAAGGTGGCGTATGCAAAGTGAAAGGCCACAGGAATCAAATTTAGTTACAGGAACTGAATATTTGAATGATTCCAATATCAAAGGAAAGCCACGAGTTTGTGATAACAACCTAACACATCCGGAAGACAGCTGCATTTCCTTTTAAACCATTTCTCAAAACAAAATGCCCTCTTTTACAGAGGTACTTATTGGAGGGGATGATAGTACTCTATTTCTCACCCTATTTCTTGCTTCGCCTTCAGGAAGGAATCACAGTTCTTTGATTTCAACTGGCCACTGAGTCGACTGCAAGCCCCACAGCTGGTCTGACCCACACCAAAGCTGCAGCCCTATTCCCTCCCAAGCTGTTTACATCATCTTGCAATCTGACATGCATCTCAAGCAGCATGTATTCCAACATTTGGAATAAAAGCTCTTCTGAAAAATCTGATTTACTTAAAATATAGCTTAAATTAAATGCCTGCTTTGCTCTGATGCTTAACATTCCTTTAACCTGGAAAGACCTATACCTTCAGATGACTTGTTTCATTTCTGTCCAATTTTCTCTCCCACATCCCCCCACCCAAGCTAAGTTAAAGCACCACAATCACACAACAATTTAATATCTTCTACATCCTTTAATCAATGCATGGCAATGTATATAACATTCACATGATGCATCAACTTCACCACTGTCACAGTATTTGTCATATGCTCCTGCAGAATCATATGTAAGGATCAGAGTCAGCTGTCTCCTGCTCCCAGCCTGGAGAAAACCTGTCAGTAGCTCTATTTTCTTTGCTCCATGGTGAAGCCTGACACAGATTACTCCTGAATACAGGATGGAAACTTCTATTTTCATGCAGATTTCTTTTCTCCCACATGACAGAAACACTATTGACTATTTCTAGGGGTAAATTTGAGATACTCCACAAGAAGAGTGATATGCAATAGAAATGGCATCGCAAGAAACCAGTCCTCAGCAAAAGAGAGCTCTATGCGTAATGGTTATTTGTGGCATACAGTAGTCCTACACCCACAAGGAAACAGCTTGATGGTTGGGAAGAATCAGTACCTGTAGATTGTTGCATGCAAGTACACAAGGAACCCAACATGAAAGAAGCCTTGCATTTATTTTTGGAACTTTTTTCCTTCTTCCAGTTAACAATGGGAAACAAAACAAAACAAAAAAAAGAAAATTAACTACTCAATAACAGTCCAAGTCATGGCAGAATCACTCATAGAAGTGCCATATGTTAACCCCAGGCAAACAATAGTTATTCAAAGCTACATTTATAATCTCTAAGTTAGGAAGTAACTGTATTCTCAGAGTGTATCTATATTGCACATATTTATAGTTATATAGACTACACCTTTTTCAGTTTCAATTTACTTGAATACTGTCTTGATTCTGTCTCCATACACGTTTGAACTTAGCTCCACTTTCAGCCTACGCTAGCCACTGAATTGCTCGCACTCTGCTTTGTAATCTCCCTGCTCTTCAGTAAAGATGTACAAAACCACTTGTGTTTGTGATCTTCCGATGCCCTTTAAAATTTTCCCTCTAAATGCCTAGAGCAATCAAATTATCTCATAATTAACTAAAATAATTAATGGCTCGATGTCCAAATGGAGACTGGTAACAAGTGGTGTTCCTCAGGGGTCCGTACTGGGACCAGTGCTGTTTAATATTTTCATCAACGACATAGACAGCGAGATCGAGTGCACCCTCAGCCAGTTTGCAGATGACACCAAGCTGAGTGGGGCAGTTGACACGCCTGAGGGACAGGATGTCATCCAAAGGGACCTGGACAGGCTGGAGAGGTGGGCCTGTGCAAACCTCATGAAGTTCAACAAGGCCAAGTGCAAGGTCCTGCANAAAATGATCCGAGGGCTGGAGCACCTCTCCTACGAGGACAGGCTGAGAGAGTTGGGGCTGTTCAGCCTGGAGAAGAGAAGGCTACGGGGAGACCTTATTGCAGCCTTTCAGTACTTAAAGGGGGCCTATACGAAAGATGGGGACAGTCTTTTTAGTAAGGCCTGTTGTGACAGGACAAGGGGTAATGGTTTTAAACTAAAGGAGGGGAAATTTAGACTAGATATAAGGAAAAAATTTTTTACAATGAGGGTGGTGAAGCACTGGCACAGGTTGCCCAGAGAGGTAGTGGAGGCCCCATCCCTGGAAACATTCAAGGTCAGGTTGGACGGGGCTCTGAGCAACCTGATCCAGTTGATGATGTCCCTGCTCACTGCAGGGGGGTTGGACTAGACGACCTCTGAAGGTCCCTTCCAACCCAAAGCATTCTATGATTGTATAAAAAAAAAATTAAAAAATCAGAATTGCTAAATTTATTCCAGCCAGAATAATCATGTGACCTCTCCCTAACAACGTCCTGTATTAAGTAAACTAGCAGAAACTTTTGGGTAGATTTAATCACAGTATACGCTAGTGGAAGAGGCTACACTTCTGTATAAATGCAGTTTTCGTGTCAATGCTAAGAAGGATAAGGAATTTCAGGTTGTTCATCAATTATCCTTTGAGATATGAATCAGAATCATGAATTATTCACCTATATGTAACACCCATATTAGTGCCATTTGCCTATCACTCCTCATCATGGTGTTCCATTATATTCCTGAACTATTCTCTCTTACATTTCCTAAAACTCACTACAGACCTCAGCTTTCAATTCATTGAATGTATATAATTAAGTCACTTAAAATTCTCTCAAGGAAATAAATAATAATCAATCTTATTTCATCACTTTCTTTCTCCCAGCATTCAAACACTTTTCATACTCACTGAGGATCTGTAAATTTCCTCATACTACTGTTTTATTCTGTTTTGTACAAGTATGGATATGACCAAACACAATGAGCCATTCTTTATGCAAGCTAAGACCAGTTATTTTTCTCATCACAAACAGGGTATCCAAGCAAATGAACTTCTCGCTCCCAAATCTTTTGTACCACTGACTTATTGATGAACAAAATCTTTTGCTGCTAGTAGGGCTCCCTGGAGGCTGCAAGTTACATACAAGGAAGGTATCTGCAATCATTTTGCCAGCTCAAAGCTTCCTTTGTGAAAATTTTCATTACTTAAATTCCTTTATCTACAGGTAACACAAAAGTCACAAGAGAATTCTAAAGAGACATTTATGAATTTTAAACCTGAACTACAAAAAAGAGACTGAGATAACAATTTGTCTTGATTTGTATAATAGTCTGAATTAAGAAATATGCTCAAATTTCTTTTTAATCATAATTCTAGACATTATGCAGTGAAAAACTCTGTATTTAGACTATTATAAGCCAAATATTATCACTTAGAATTAATTTGTTAAACTTGGAGCAACAGCCAAAAAAGTAGTTTACATGAAATAGTTTATACCTATTTGTTCATAGCAAGAGATATGTTACATACATATAGAAGCAGATTACTATTATTATGGTGGCAAAGTACCCCACTACACATTAGACAATGTGCTAATTAGACATTACAATGTGCTAATTAGACATTGTCTAATGTGCACATTAGACAATGTGTACACATTACACAACAGTGCTCAACAGCCAGCACAGACAGGCAGAATGATCAAGGAAGAGAACTGAACTCCAGCAGCCTGGGAGACCCATCACGCACTCATCGTACAACTACAAATGGGTGACTTAAACCAAGATCCACAAATGCAAGTGTTCCTATTTATACAGTTGTTCTTTAGGCATTCAAATTCCCATTGTATAAATCCACAGAACCTTGATATTTAGGAGCTTAAACTTACAGAGCTATTTCAATCCCTCTGACTGCCCCATCTATAAAACACAAATAGAAACACTTACCTAGTTCACAAAAGCATTCTGTGAGTAAGTGCGTTAAAGATTATGATTCACTCAACTGCTTTATAGTCACTACTATAGAAACACCTAAACACAAAACTTGTCTACTCTCCAAAACAAGTTGTGTTAGAAAGCATCCAACATATGTATAAATTGTGTTCAAGTTAATTAAAATCACTAATTTTCAGGTAGAAGAGAACTGCTAATTTCATTCTAAGCATGTTTAACTCCACACTGTAACACTTCAAGCCTAAAAATAGCGTGATTGCCAGTCAGCCAGAAATTTAGCATGCATCCAGAAGCTCCTACGCCGCACTTGCCAGGAATGTCAAGACTTTGAAAAATCACATATATTATAACAGTCAAGACAAACTAATCTGTAACACAAGCACATAGTGAGTGCTCTCTGATTACTCATTACTGTGATGCCTGGCAGTGTCACTGCAGTTAAGCTTCCTTCTGTGTTTTCATTATAAACCACATTTGAAGAAAAGTTTCAGCTAAACATGCATGCCCTGTTCTACATGCCTTAAAAAAACAGTTTAACATTTTTGCAGTTTATGACATTTATTAGTGACTCGAGAGTGCGAGGGGAAGTGGACTGTATCTTTTAAGCAAACAGAATTTCATACTGGTTTGGCCACCGAAACCCACAGGTATCTATACAGTCACAGACCGGAGTAATAAGAACTCCCCCACGACGGGTTTGAATCAGTTACATTGTATTCATCTGAAACAAAGCACATTGTGTTTATATTCCTATTTTTTGCCTTAGTTATTTGATTATCAGTTATGTTTTCAAAATGTGAATAAATCTCATTGCTTGATCTTAAGACCACCAGGTATCCCTCCAGCCAGGGCTAAATTTAAATGACTATTCAATACTCAGTCCTAGCTTTGCAACGTTTATAATGCTGTCGCTCTACTAGTAATCACTCTCCTCCCACCTTTAGTTGTTGGAATAGTTGAGAAAGCATTCTGTAAAGACAGTACTAGTCTTAAAACATATTCTGTTTAGGTGTTTTTGTTACTTAGAAAATTTAGATGGCATTAGTTTGAAAAAAAATGTCAAGATTGAATGCTTTTCAAACTTCTGTTAGGTGTTAGGGACAAATACTGTTTGCTGTAACACCATTTCACAGTCTTATGCCAGCACACACATTCAAACTAGAAAGAGGCAAAAAGAAGAAAAAAGTTGGTGGCAGTCTTGTGAGACTAGCACAGAATTAAAAACAAGCAAACAGATTGTAAGATTCATATTTTGCTTTGGTGAGTTCAGCTGAATACCAGAACCTTGTCATAATTCATCTCTAGAGATGCGGAGATAACAAGAAAAGTGTAGAGTGAAAAAGTACGGAGAAAAAAGAATCAACAGAAGTCATCATTAGAAAAAAGCATTCTACTTCAAGCAGCATCAACTGTAAATGACACTTACAAGAGGGAGCTTCAGTCGTGTCACAATTCATAGTGAATTAATTATTTAATAGCTTAAGACAATAGTCTTAGACTTTCCAGTTGTTGGTTTATTGAAGTATTTCCAGTCTATACAAAGGCTCTAACATGCCTTCGTGAAGGCTCTACCATGTGGATCAGACATTTCTATTATAACTGAAAGCAGCATATAGGTTAGCCTTCAGCTACTAGTAAATTAAAATCAGTGACATAGCCAAAAAATCAACAGCATTCCCTTACGTTATTTGTACCTTTGCCAGAGAAGGCACTTTTAGGAGATCATGAACTTACTAGCACACTTCTAGCCAAACTCATTATTGCCACTAGATACAGATGTGCTACACCTCTCCAACAACTCAATTTATTTCTCAAATTTCATTTCAACAGTGAAGCAATAACACCTGTGAATGTAATGACATAGAAAAAAAAGTACGAACATATGTCTCTATTCTTGCAGTCATAGATTTCATGAAAGGGACAAGGATTTTAATCCTGAGGAGTAGTTATTCATGACTGCCCAAGTCATACTGGACCACTGCAAAAACCATGAGACCAGATTTGCAAGGAAGAGAGGGAAACCTCAGACTATCAGAACTGCTGTTAAGCAGCCCACAGCTTTGCACTTTTTTTTGTTAGCCTAAGGTATGTTTTATGAAATGGTAATAAAATACATTAACTGCAATCAATTTTAATTCAATGTGGACCATGAAGCATAGGGCAGGTTTTTGTTCTCAAGGTGCATTTTGATCTTTTATAGATCTACTCCTAGCTGATTATCAGCTTGAAGGAGAACAGCATAGGATGGTGACGGTTATCCAGACCCAACAGCATAAAGTCCTTAGTAACCTCAACTGACCCCATCATCACTGACCCTGCTTCGAGCAGGAGGCTGGATCACAGACCTCTTGAGGTCCCTTCCTCCTGAAACCTCTCATTCTATAAATTTTATTTATTTACGAACAGTTTATTTAACTGTTAATTTATATTTAACTGTTAATTTTCTAAGATTAACGTGCGGTAAAGAAAGCGAGCAACTTTTTTCTACTGAAATTTGCCATCGAATAATAACATAGCTGCATTCCAAGCATAAAATAGTAGTGTCTAACAGCTTTTTGTCTCAAAACAAGTTAGTTTTCCTCAAATAATCAAAATCTTTCCTAGCACTTGTGAAAGAGGACAGTTGCGTGAGAAGAGTACCACAGAATGCAGGGTGAAGCAGACCTTACTGAAAGAAGTTACACTGCAGTGATCAATACTGGAGCACAGCTGAGATGTTGCCACATGGGATAAATGCAACAACAATTATACTTTTGCAGTTTCACCTGCATAGTATCTATACATCACCCTATAGTAAGTTATAAAATATTGTTGTATTTATGGAATTGTACTAAAAGCACCAAGCTTTAAAATCCCAGTATTTTAGAAGCATGTACCTCCTATACAAACTTCCTAAAATGTGAATTTAAATAGATTTTATTGCACTGTAAGCACCACAGTTAAATCTCAGATTTCTCTTACTGCTCTAGTTACAAAACTATTTATTCCCAAATACCCATTTTTAAGTTGCAGAAGCCTGTAACTATGAGAGTAAATGTGTCATCTCAACTTTTAGTATAGGTGGCAGAGATTGTAGAAAAATCCACATTTTTATTAAAGACGCAAAACATTTGTAAAGATACTTCGAAAGAAATAACTGGGGAAATGACAGGGGAGCATCTGAGAGGACAGGAGTCAAAAGATGATTTACTTTAACCAGTCACTATGATTTGCTGTGGGAAACCATCATTAAAAAATCTCCACATGTGCATCCCCCAAACCACTTAGGGAAGAACAGAAGTTATGCAAAGCACCCAGAGTTAGCCACAGTTTTAAAATTACATCTGGATCCCTCCCCACTTCTCAGAAGTGTTATAAAGGCTTTTTATTTGGGGCAGGGGGAACACGACACACAACAAAACAAAACCAATACACACAGACAAGTATTACTAGAACAAGAACTAGAAGCTGAAATTTTAAACAGAAAAATCTGAGAGCAAGTAGGGCAGACAGAACAAAACCCACATCCCTCCCTCTGTTCGTTGTGTCCTTGGCAGACCGGCCCGTACTTCCAGCCAATTCTACTATTTTCTGAACGGTGGCGGATTCTGCTCAATTACCCCCAGTCCCTCGGAAGCCCTCCCTGTCCCCTCTGAGGCCCAGCCGCCTGCTCCTGGCCCCTCGCCAAAGCCTCGCAGCCTCTAGATGAGCCATGGGCACCAGCAGCTCCCTCTGCAACTCTCCTTTTGCCACACTTCAATTTCTCGGTCCCTTAACCCGTAAGCAAGCTCTCGAAGGAAGAAGCAATTTCCCCCTGGATACAAGAGATCCACCTATCCTTGTCTTAAAAGGAAGAAACGAGTCACAATGAATTTTGTTCACTGCAATTTATTTTGGTGGTACTTAGGCAATTTTTGTTTTACATAACAGATCAAACCAATGGCTCGCTTAACTCTGTATCCTTGTCCAGAGTAGATAAATCAGAAGCAGTTGCGAGAACCAGATGGCACAGCAGCTCAGACTAGAAAATACCTGGTTAGAAGACAAACGTTACTTTAATAGTGAAAGAATGGGAGGTCCATTAGAAGACCTATTAAAAAGGTGAAAAACAGGCGGGCATAACAAGAAATAATGCGAGGAATATAGCTCAAAAACATTCAGACTAGAATCAATAAAAATGATTACGGGAATCAACTTTTAATAGAAAACATTTTCTCTCAGAATCTTCCACAAAAGCATCCAATCTTGATTGTGAAATACATTTAATTAAACAAGTTATTGCTTGTAATAACTATGGGAAATACTACTACATCTGTGCTATATCAGAAGCTAAGTAAGATGAACTTAATAATCTCCCTTTAAAAGTTTACCCTATCCTCATGAAGGCTCTATCTTAACTCTTTATAGCTGGAAACCATTTTAGATTTTGATGCCTAGTATTTATAAACCTCCCAGAATCCTCTCTCTAGCAAGGATATTGAAGCCCTTCTTGGCATCTTCTTACAGTCCTGGCCTCAGGAACATCCTAGAAAATTAAAATCTAGGTTTCCACTATGAACCGAGACAGACAGCTCATTTGGACAGGACAGTGGTAACTCCTGCTGCTTTTATTTTCTCAGCAGCAATAGGAACATGAAAGCCAGCTTTCCATCCCAGATCCCTTCGCCATCTCCTCCCCACTGTCCTACAACAGAAGTGCAATTTCCTCTATGCAGACAAACAGCTTCAGGCAGGTTCTGATCTTACATTCCTTCTAATTAACTTCCTTTTCAAGATAACCAACTCAAATGTCTTCAATTTCTCATCCGAGTTTTGCATGTCTCTTGTTTTGGCGTTTGTTGTGGNGTTGTTTTTGTGGTCCCCCCCCCCCCCCTTCTCCAAATCCTCAGTAATTATGCAGTACTCCATGTGAAATAAAGTCCTCGACACTGGGCTCTGTATGACACCACATCCCCTATCCATGTAAGAATGGTATGTCTTCCCTATAATTCTCCACTTCGCATAGCTTGTTTTATGAAGCTTCTCTTGGAGGTCCTCCACGATATACAGATCCCATTCCTAATTTCAAGCCAACTATGTTGCATGCACAGTTGAACAGCCTCAACTCAGGTAAGTATTGTTTGCTTTTTCAGTGTCAAACTAAGCCTGTGATTTTTTTGTCCATTTATTGTCTTCTATTAGTTCTGAAATTCCTCAAAGTCTTCCTTTGTCTGAAGAAAACACTATTACCTGCAATTGTTTGCTGAATTAGGCAAAGTGTTGCCAGCAGATTGAAGGAGGTGATCCTTCTCCTCTACTCAGCACTGGTGAGGCCATACCTGGAGTACTGCATCTAGTTCTGGGCTCCTCAGCACAAAGGAGGCATAGGTGTACTGGTGTGAGTCCAACAAAGGACAACAAGGATGATGGAGGGACTGGAGCATCTCTCCTATGAGAACAGGCTGAGAGAGTTGGGAATGTTCAGCCCAGAGAAGAAAAGGCTCAGGGGGATCTCATCAATGTACATAAATACCCAAAGGGAAGGTGCAAATAAGATGGAGCCAGGCTTTTTGCAGTGCCGCCCAGTGACAGGACCGGAGGCAATGGGCACAAACTGAAACATGGGAGGTTCTCTCTGAACATCCTGAAACAGTCTGTTACTTTGAGAGTGACCAAGCACTGGGACAGGTCACCCAGAGAGGTTGTGGAGCCTCCCTCCTTCGAGATACTCAAAAGCCATCTCAACATGGACCTGGGCAACATGCTCCAGGTGGCCTGCTTGAGCAGGGGGGTTGGACCAGATGACCTCCAGAGATCCGTTCCAACGTCAGCCATTCTGTGATTCTGTGACTTTTAATGTCTTTTTCAAATCATTAATACGTCCAATTCTGAATTGTGGGGTTGCTGAACTTTTACCCAGAAAAAGGCTATTTCTACTAGCTTCCTGTTAGTAGATGATACTTAATGGACAGTAGCCCTTTGCCTCTAACAAACACTTAATGCTTAAGAGCAACTCACCAGTAGCCACTTTTGATCCCTCTTTCCTTCTAACAGTTACAATACATTAAAAAACATGCAAGTCAAATAGCCTGTCAATCATAAAGGCATTATTGCCAATTTCAGAAAACAAATCCAAAGATAAGGTTCAGAGACAGTGTGAAGAGATAAGAGTTAACAAATCAAAATGTAAGTAAAATCTAAAAGATATTAAGTTAAATGCAGCTTAATTAGTCATATTTAATAATTATCCACTGAGAAAAATTTAGCATGGGTTAAAATTTCCTCAAAACTGGAAAAAAGGGCTAAGGTTCTTTAGAACCTTAACTTTAAAAGTAGAAAGGGGAACTCAGAAAATCATAGATCTGTAAACTTGATATCAAATACTATAGAGTGTTGGGATTTTTTTTTATACCCAGTATATATTTATAAACACCTAGAAGATAAACAGTGCAACACAACTGAGTCAAAGGCTTCTCCAGAACAAGTACTATCAAAATAGCCTACTTCTAATGACTTGGTTAGATGACTGCAACTAACAGACATGGCCTGCCATAGGAGCTGCACCATGCACACCCAAAGCCTAATGACTGCCGCAATCAAACCTACCCTATTAGCACAGCCAGTCTGAGGTACAGGTATGCATACAGCCAGTTACTCTGCCTTAATCCTAATGTTCGAGTTGCTGGAGACTACTTGCCAATATCCAAATTGTACAAAAAAAAAAAAGAAAAAAGGGATTGATGAAACACCACCAAATCATAAGGATGTATCAGATATAGTTCTACTAACTCAAACATATCAAAACAACAGGAAACATTTATTAAGTATTTTGGTAACAGTAAGTACATTAATAAAATCTGCAGGTGGACATTAAATTATAAAAACTGCAAACATTTAGTTAATCAGAAAACCAAGTTACCTTGAAGAAAAAAGACAACAGGCTTAAAAGCATCAGATGGAGTTGAATTAAATTGTGTGCAAAGCACAATTTTGGCTATAAATAACCATACCAATCTGTAATGGAAACCAACTATTAGGTAGCATAAGAACAGAAAAGGATCTGTGGAAAGTCACAGCATTGCAAAACAGACAGAATAAGCTTTTTACCCTACTTAGCATTACAAATACCTCAACCTGTTTTGAAAAGCACATCTCCAAATGACATAGAACAACTGAAAGAAGTCCAAAAGCAGCTACACAAAAATGGAAAGAGGCCTTGAAAACACAATCTGGGGAGAGATTTAAACAGACTTGTTCAGGCTTTACTGGACTGAAAGGAGACAATATAAATAGAAGACTGCTGCAAGGAAATACACTTCCCTACACAGATGAAGGGGATCAATCTTCAGACAGAAGATTTAGCCTAAACTTAGGCTAATTTCTAGGAGAATCTAACCGCAAGCCTAGTTAAGCACCTATACAGATTGCCTAACAAGACTGGAAACTCTTTGCGGATTTTTTTTTTTATTATTATTTTTTAAAGATCTCAAACTGCCTTTGATTAGAGGTCCAGATAAACTCTCAAAACTATTCCACCCTCCTTTTCCAGAATTCTATTACTGAGCTTTGTTTCCCAAATAAACATTTTTAGAAATGAGAGAAAAGGAATCTGCCTAAAAAATGATCCAGTATGCAGGTGAAAAGACATCTGTATTTAAAGTATTTCTAATTTAGAGTCTGTTAAGAGCTCAGATGCAATAAAGAGGGAAAACAGCTGTTGGGCCAGTCAAGATGCTGATGATCTGGCAAGACCAACACAAGTATAGGAATGAGACACACCTACAGGAGTTGTTTTTGTGTTGTAACATTTTACTGCTACTCAGATTTCTTTTAAATGTTTCCAACGTTGTCAAACCAAGGTTGTTTGCTGCAAAGATTTCACATTTTGCATTACACAGTCACGTACACCTTTTTTTGAACACATATTCCATACCATAAACATTGTTTGATTAAGGAGTTCAGCTATGCTGGGAGGGCAGGCAGTCTACACCTCTCATCTCCTGATCAATGCAAACAAATATTTGAGTGAGAATGAGGCTTTAGCACCAGTAATTTTAGAAACATTTATTTGGTAAGAGGGAAGTAACCCCCAGCGTTTTTTCCTATCTTCTAATTTACAGATTGTTCAAATACTTTGTGTATCACATTTCTTTGCAATAAGCCACAGAACACATCATAAAATGCAAAAATAAAATGCAAGCAATGTAGAAAAGTGAACTGAGCTGAAGTTCTCACACACACTTTTTCCTTTCTACATGTATCCCTTGTACTCTACGCGCTTTTCTCCTGGAAAAGCCAGACAGAACATTTCTTATTAATACCTTTGGGAAAGCAGAGACTGCAAGAAAGAGGACAGATTCTCTGACGAAATTCAGAAATCCAAATTCTATGCTTAGAATACTGGATTCCTTAGTTTCCATAAAAAGGGAGAAAATATTGAGCAAGACGCAAATCTAGGAATAGAATTATGGCATTCAAGTCAGCACCATCCTAAGTGAGGATATAAAGCTTGTGGCCAAAGCAACATTGACAGCAGTCCTCCATAAGACAAGTTATTTCTAAAACTTTCATTAAAAAAACCCAAATATGCATTACATCAAAAGTTACATTACATCAAAAGCTTTGCTCCTCGTCCTTGAGCAGTGATCTTGGACTCTGCAGCAGAACTGCACCCACACATTGATTCTCACAAGACATGCCCTGATCAGCACAATAAGAAAGAAGGCAGCAGATAAGCATGAAGAAAGATGAAGGCTTCTCCCCTCAAAAAGGCACTTCCAGGAATGTTAATCTGTTGACACAAGTCTCATTGTTTTCTGCTTTTCAGCAACTAGGAGAAGACGGTATAGGAAGAAATTGAATATTGTTTCTGGTCTACTCCTGCCTATTCCTGTTGGTCTCTTCATAGTCTGCCTAGTTTGCCAAGGAGAATAAAAATCAAAACCAAAGTAATGCACTTAAACACAGAGCCTTTCTTTGCTTTTAAGAAAAAAACCCCAAAACTAAATTGAAAGTACTTGTAATATTCTTCAGCTCAGAAAAAGCCTTCCATTTCCAATTAACATTTTAATACTGACAAATCATCAAGAATCAATCTCTTTCTAAAAGTCTAAGCTGATCTAAAAGGATCAGCTTCACTTAAACGGTGACCTCCACATTAGCAGTTGGTCGGTAGACTTTCTGCACCCTGTATTTCAGACAGCTTTGTGTCCCGGTGGAATACCTAGGAATAAGACAGCTAGATGTCTGAAATCATTTCTAGGTCATCAAGGAAGTCCAGAAATGCTTTCTTACTATTAGAAATGTTTCCTATGGATTTGGAGCTCTGTTTGTGCAATCTCTGGAAATCATATTTCATTGTATTTATCTAGTTAAAGTAGCAGGGAGATCTGAAGTTTCATGAATGATATAATATCTTTCATTACTGCAGCCAAATAATCTCAAAAATAGCCTATGACATTTAAAGGGTAAAGCTGCTAGTCTCCTTTTAGAAATTAAGTCACCTCTCCCCAAGGTTTAGGTGGAAAGCATGATGCAAAGATTATTTAAAAAAAAAAAAAAAAGAACGGGACCCAATCCCCTTGCTACCTCAGACTTCAGCTGGGTGTGTTGCAGATCCATGACTTTGACACAAAATCCTCTGCCTCAAATTCCAAAATTCATTCCCCCCCACATGCATCTTGTTTACTCCAAAAACACAGTTGGATTTTTTTTTTAATAGAGCTTTAGAGTGAGCAAAACTAATTGACTTATTAAACTTTTGCAGATGGCTGATTCCTTACAGGGTGTAAAAGCCTTGGGTATTTTTTAGGTAGATATTGCAGTCTCTGACCTACTTAGGGCCCAAATCCTATTTGAGCACTGGTGTCTTTCTGGTNAAGCATGAGGCAAAAATTATTTAAAAAAAAAAAAAACAGACAACCAAAAAACCCCCGCAAACCCACAAACTATATCTGTAGAAAAAAGGAACAGCTACCAAAGTACATACATAAACTAATTAAGCCAGAGGACCTTCTCCCAACTCTCTTGGCTTTCATGTTGTACCTCCCTCTTCTTAGCTTTTGCTATATTGAAATATGTCAGACTATAAAATGACAACAAACACCCAAGGATTTGTGGGGTTTTATTTTGTTGTTGTTGTTTGTTTTGGGAGGTTTTGGTTTGGTTTTGGGTTGTGGGGGGTTTTTTTGGTTGGGATTTTTTGGTTTGGTTTTGGGGGCATTGGGGTTTTTTTTGTTTGCCTGGATTTTTTACAGCTAAGACACCCTAGCAAGGAAGATTATCTCAAAATGATCTTTTGAAAGAACCCTAAAAGAAATGAGATTCTGGTACATGCTCTGATAGCACCATGTATTTGGGAGATTAGTTAATCCCTTCAAAAAGAAGAACTGGAGCATTAAAATAATTTGGAAGCAGTTGGCACTCTAACTAATACCATCCTACACTTATTACCACAAAAGCCTGAAAAAGATATGCAACAACTTCTTTCCTGCCTGAAGCCAAAAGGCTCTTCCTCTGCCCAAACTTAGGTCAGAGACTGACCTACAGAAAACGTTTATAATGGACATGGATACAGGAAAACATGAGAGCACTAGGTACGTAACAGTCAGATAAGTATTATCCGTTCAAATTCAAGAAAAATTAACATGCCACTCATGAACTG
>VYZW01014788.1:1782-17486 GCA_013401315.1 Balaeniceps rex | reverse complement strand
TACTGTACATTTGGGTTTTTTTAATTGATTAAAAGCTCGCTTCTGTTCCTGACCTAAAGATCTCAGAGCAGACACCATGGTGTATGGATTAGTAACTTTAATTTATATTTGAAATCAAAATATGTGTAGGAGACTGAGATAATTCTTTCTGAAGAATCAGAGAGAAAGTTCATGCAAAATGATTTTGAATACCTATTGAGCTTTCATTAGCATTTTCTTGCACCGCTAGCCTAAGGCACAACAGAATTATCTTAAATTGGAAATGTTCAGGCTACTGAATTTTAGCAGTGAGAGACTNTAGACAGTTAATAGGTACTTGTAACTGCCCTTCTTTCCATAGTCCTTGAAAAGGATAAAGCAAATAACTGAAACTTTATCTGTGCAGCAATAAATCTTAGAAATGAAGCACAAAGGCTGAGGAATAAAGTACTTCTTGTCTCATGAAAGGCATTATGTATTGATCTTTACATAGATGTAAATGTCTGCGCTCTTCATATACTAGTCCCTGTTTCCACTTTGTGCACTGGTATTTTAGTAGCCAATGTGAAATTCAGACAAGTGTTAATGTGAATTAAGCATGAAATTATGAGCTGAAAGCGACTACTTTAAAGTGCAGTCAGAGTTTATTACCAAGTATTTGATTCCCAGAATGTAAAATATTACCAGTTGTTCTTCAGCTCCAGATATTGTGGAAGCACTGTGGTGTGCTTTGGATGATGTTTTTAGGCAAACACTGTTTACTTCTGCTTAGGCTGATGTGGCTATTGCTGAACCATGAAAGGGAGAAGGAAATAGTTTCCCACTTGTTCTCCTGTTTGATCTTGCTCAGACTGTAAGTCTATCTGCATTGCAGGGGAGCTGAGCCTATGACAGAATGTTTTGTGTCCTGATTTTTGGGGCATTATTTACTGTCCAGGGTTGCTCCTGCATGGATGAGAACAAGTGCTTTGCTCTGTGCAAAGAGATGTTGCAGGTTCCCCTCCTCACTCTCAGCAAGAAAGAAACAGAGGAGGGCAAAGCTCTGAGCTACAGATTGTTCTGTATAGATTGTGCAGAAGCTACAGGTCTTCTCCTGAAAAGGTACTGCAGTGCATGCTAAAAGTGGGAGAGTTGTATGCTCTGTCTTCTCTCTTCCTTTCAGACAGTGATACTTCATGCTCAGGAAGAGACTAGGGAAACAATAGCAATAAGTAGTTGAGTAATGTTAGTAGTATTAACAGAAATGACCACTCACCTCATATAAGTTTTTGGATAATTAAGATACAATTCAGGATAGATGTTCCAAGTAAATATAAACATAGACTCCAACCAATAGTGATTAGAGTGCGTTTGTATTTGAGGACACTTTGACAGCTAAAGGTAGATTGTCTTTCTGATTTCCTAGACATGAATGTCTTTTACTTTGTTAAAGGAAAAACAACAAAAAGGGAAAAAGTGCAAGAAAAGTGGATGGCCTCTGCTTTCATGTTAGTGTGTGGTTAGATAAACAGTGGGGAGGTTTTATCTCATTTATAGGGTTAATCTGGCAGGAGATGTAGCAGATAATAATACAACAGAGGGCAAAAAGATAAGAGGGTGGATTTGGAATGAGGTTTAACAAAAGGTTTGTCCTGATGTTTGTGAATTCCTGACTAACTACATCCCTTATACGTTTGCACCTGTGCTTTTGCCAGCGTTGGTGCAAACGAGAATGGTCTATTTCCCTATCATGGTTTTAACGGAACCTGCCCAGTCGATGAGGCTCTACCTCAGCAGATAGCAAGAGCTGCTTAGCAACTGGTCAGAGCAGTGCCTGGGTGAGGGAGACCTGAAGGAACGAGCCCTTGAATGAAGGAGTTGACATCCATTCAGAATGAGAGACTACAAATGTTACAGATTTTGTGGTGTTCTTTGCAGACGCCACAGAGACCACAGAGTGTACTTCCCACTGCATTGTAATTCTGATACCATAAGATCCTTTATGGTGTTGTGTTTGGGGGAGTGTTTATGACTCAGTTTTATGTGTAGCCTTTCTGATGTCTTTGATAAATTGCAGAATATTGTGCTACAAAAGGAGGTGTAAACTAGGTGCAGTTAGATAAGTACATGTATAGCTAAAGGACTCTGTGACACACAAAAAAATTAAAATCTTTTTTTAGTATTCTTCTTAAGCCACCCAGTTTATTATCTTAGGCTCTGCAGATCACTTCAAAGACAATAAATGCTAAGATGGTATGCAGTTATCTATCATATCTATCAGGTATGCAAAGAGCCAACATTTTACAGCCTTTTAAAATTCTGTAAAATCTTTGAGAGAACCTTGTTATCTGAAAGCCATGCATACATGACACGAGGGCATCTTCAGACTCAAACTGGCTCATATCTTGAAATGCTTCACCTTTACTCCAGCAAAGCTTCCACTGAGGTCAGAAGCAGGTGAGCAGTTAGTATGTGCCTCAGTTTTGTCTCATTATCGTTTCTAGGTGCATCTGTTTAAATCTGTGCAGGTTTAAACACACAATAAACATTACAGTCTGAAAGTTTATATAGCTGCAAATGGATATACTTGCAAAATCTGTGAATCTTTAAGGATCTGCTTTCAGTGTGTGTTCAAATACAAACAGATGTCTACTATATTTTTGATGTGGAGAAGCATAGGGATATGTAGCTCTTCTAATTGTTCCATTCACAGTATTTATTTATACTTGCATAATTCTTACTGGATTTCCATGTTCTAGCAGTGTTTGTAGTGAAATGTGATTTGTGCTCTTCTGTATCATCCCAGAATAAGACTATCATATCTGACTGTTGACTAAATAACAAGCATGATAAATGTTATTACATAAACTTGGTTGTACTTACGGATTTGGGCATTCAGCTGTTGTGAACAACTAAGATAGGATTCTTCAACATGTATTCCTAGTTATCTCAATGCTTCATTATTAGGATTCAATCAAACAATTTTGGGTAATTTCATTCATTGTCTTTTTCTCTCATTCATCCTGTCTTATTCTTTCTTTTACCTTCAGGAAAATCTCCGAAGTGTTCAGATTGTGAATTTGCTGTCTCAGCTGTCTTTGCTCTTTCCTGATGCTTTGTGCTCTGAATTGGGTCACATGCAATTTTGCAGTGGTACAATAGTCCTTTTATGTGAGAACCATTCCTCCTCAACTTGCTTCCTCTGCATCTTCAGTCTGAAGACTGTAAATAGAAGATGCACTAAAAGTAAGGCAAGATTCCTTTCTTTAGCTACAGATTTCAGGATGGAACATTCATGCTACTTTTGCCAAAATCTGCAAAACTATTGCTTCAAGTTCCCTGGTTCTGAAGAATTTAGGCAGAAACTTAAGCTTCAAAGCCCAGATATGACTCACTCATCATGTATTGTTTTCTGTGGCAGTGGAGAAACTGGTGTTAAATGATGCCCCAACCTCAGTTACTGTACAAATACTGTTGCTAACTCTAGAGAACAAACTTACTTTTCCTGTGGCAGCTGAAAGTTTTGAAGTTTATTATAATGTGAGGGGACAGCATATCAGATGAAATTACAAATAAATTAATTATAATGCTAAGACTAGAAGTGTATGGTTATATTGTGATGGCTATGGCCGTCTAGTCCAATACATACCTCTGACAGTGGCCAGTCTGACATGACAAAGTTGCAAGGAAACCCTACAGCAGACAGTCCTGGAATTATATGCTCAAAAATGACCATCTGTCCTTTCAGGCATGTAGAGGCTAGCTTATACCCTCAAGCAGGAAATTTTTATCTGTGATTTTCCCTCTTTAGAAAGATTAAAGTACAAGCTTTTCAACTCTACTAGATCTCACTCACTCAGTTTTTCTAAGGTATTGAAGAGGTGTGAACACCGTATGTGGTCTGAAGAGAGTGTCAGTGGGAAATCAGAAATCGTAAAAACTACTGAAAACAGCAGTGTGTTTCTGAAGAGTTTGACTACTGCCTTTCTTATTGCAAGGAGCAGACTGAAGAACCAGATGATACATGTCAGAAAAACTAAGACCCTCATCTTATCACTTTGCAACAAGAAATATTGCTGATTTCCCTCTGAATGTTTAAGAAGCTATTGCAAAATATGTCCAACATAGACTGCTCCTCTAAAAGTCTGGGTGCTATCCAGGATCAGACTCAGTAATGTCAGCATGCTGAAAGACAGGCTTATCTCCAGGAAGTTCAGAAATGAGGAATCCTGGAAATCTCATGATTCTATGAGAAACTCATGAGTCTGTGAGAAACTCAGATAAACTGTCAAAAATGATGATGTTCAGAGAAGTTGTATAAAGTTTTAGTCAATTGCTAAATTATGATTATTCATTTCCAAACCTTTGGAGAGTCATTGCAAATAAAGCTGTGCCTTTTGCTAAAAGTGTGACCAATGTCATACCTTTAGACCAGAGAAAATAGCAGTTACTACATGAGGGCAAGAAGACATAAACACAAGAAAGTCAGTCTCTAAAACATGGCAGTGATCATATGGGTGGACTAATCAAGGGCTTTGAACAGTAATGTTGACTTTAAGTCTTTTACTGATGCAAATAATAGGCTGTATTAGCCAGTCTTTGATTATAGAACTGGTAGGCTAGCTTTCCAGTTTCTGCTTTCAGCTTGTGAAAATTTGAACAGCTGAGGATCTAGACAAGGACTGGTACAGAAAAGATGCACAGCCTTTTAGCATTGTCTGCTTGTTTTACAATCCAGAACTGCACAGTGATACACAGCCTGCAGTGCTGATGGATGCAGATGTACACATAACATTGAATGCATGCGTTTATGCTGCCTTTGGGTGGAAAGCATTCAACCCTCTCTTTTTTTTCAGTCATATCTAAAAAAGTACCCTTTGAGTAAAAGATAATTTGATTTCTCTCTTCTACCTTCAAAAATTAACTTTAAACGATGTTTCAGAAATGGGGAAAACTGCCTACCTTCTTGTTTATATACAGTGAATGTTTTCTTGAGGGATCAGATGTGTTAGAAGCCTTTACAACATGCACGAAACAACTTCTGACAGAATAACAAGCTGCCCTGTGCCATCACGGCAGCTGGCAGAGTGAGTCATTGCTTCTGGCCCTGTAATGCAGACCTTGCGTGTCTGGGAAATAATGCCCAGCCAAGTGTGATTGCAAGCTATTATTGAGGCTTTATTTGTGAAATTGGTGTAGTTGAGGTCAAACATCTTTCTCTCTATTTTCATGTAGTGCTTTTAGACAGCTTTCAATAATGTTTCCATTATACCCTTACTATGAAGATATTTTACCTCTTACACAAATTGCTGTTAATTACAGAGTTGTTTTTCACATCTGATTCCGCTTTTGAGTAAGATAATATGACATTGAGCCAGAAGCAACACTGACTACAGAAAAAACAGGGAGTTTGAGCTTTAAACTGAAAGTGGGTGCAAGAATTTCTGAAACAGATAAATGCAGCCTGAGAGTTACTGGAGATATTGAAAATGTGTTGTCTAGAAATTGAAATTATTTCGAAACAGTGGTTTACTGCAGGTCTCCAGGCAATGTGTTATGTTGTCTTTACTTCCTTAAAATGTTTTAGGTCCATTTTACGTGATAAGGAGGTAGAGAATGATATTATTTGTAATATCAACCAATTCAGAATTATTCTCTGATTTACGGGCCATATAATTAATGCCTTGACGTACCCAATAACCCAGAAGATAATAGCAACATTTATTTTTTAAACCTTGAAAAGAAACAGGCTGAACTGTATTGGAGATGTCCCATCTTTGACCAGAGTTCTAGGGAACACGTAGTACTTTGACAAGCTATTTTTGCAAAGAGAATGAAGTTGCCCTTGATGATTGTTGGGATATTAGCATGTTGGGCTACCCACTTCATCTTATTTCTGGTATCTAACATGGAAAGAGAAGAACACAGATTACTGTATAGTCAGTTGGGAAAAGTAGACTCATATTTTAGGGTTTCTAACCTAACAAGTGGAACTTCAAGAAAGCAATGTAGGAAACCCGAAGTCCTGACTTTGCTTTTTATTGTAATGCCCCAAATTAGACAAAATATATATCCTCTTATGTGACCTTATGACAACACCCTGCATCATCAGTCTTCCTTTTCATCTTCCTCCTTCCTGTAGAAGCCTATCTATCATGCACATAAGCACTGTATTTAGGGGAAAACAGAACGCTGTGGTCTGAGGAAATGTAGGATCCTTTTCTGCTTTTTGTTTCCCAGTAACATGGTACACCAAAGCTTGTGAAAAGTTTTCTTTATAGAAGCATGGGATCTTTACCTTGCTGGAGCCCCCAAATTCTGTGTAGCTTACAGATTTTATGCTTTGGGTATTCCCCTGAAAGAATGGTGGCAGAGAAACAGTGATGAAAATGTCCAGATTTTTGAAAGGTTTTTTTTTTGCACAAAAGAGCCATTTGGCCTTGGAGACAAAGGTACACGCAGAAATGCAAGCAAATTGTGTCTGTAGTTAGTTATATCTCTGTACGTGCAACCTGCTTGAAAATCTTCACAGAAACAAAGCCCTTTGTTAAGCCTAAAATATAATGTATTTAACTTCAAGCAATAATTATAATACAGAAGGGATTTCAGATCATAGAATCATAGAATGCTTTGGGTTGGAAGGGACCTTTAGAGGTCATCTAGTCCAACCCCCCTGCAGTGAGCAGGGACATCTTCAACAAGATCAGGTTGCTCAGATCCCCGTCCAACCTGACCTTAAAGGTTTCTTGGGATGGGGCCTCCACTACCTCTCTGGGCAACCTGTTCCAGTGCTTCACCACCCTCATTGTAAAAAATTTTTTCCTTATATCTAGCCTAAATCTCCCCTCTTTTAGTTTGAAACCATTACCCCTTGTCCTGTCACAACAGGCCTTGCTAAAAAGCCTGTCCCCATCTTTCCTATAGGCCCCCTTTAAGTACTGAAAGGCTGCAATAAGGTCTCCCCGCAGCCTTCTCTTCTCCAGGCTGAACAACCCCAACTCTCTGGGGCTGTCCTCGTAGCAGAGGTGCTCCAGCCCTCGCATCATTTTTGTGGCCCTCTTCTGGACCCGCTCCAACAGCTCCATGTCCTTCTTGTGCTGAGGGCTCCAGAGCTGGATGCAGTACTCCAGGTGAGGTCTCACCAGAGCAGAGTAGAGGGGCAGAATCCCCTCCCTTGACCTGCTGGCCATGCTTCTTTTGATGCAGCCCAGGATACGGTTGGCCTTCTGGGCTGCAAGCGCACACTGTTGGCTCATGTCCAGCTTTTCTTCCATCAGTACCCCCAAGTCCTTCTCCGCAGGGCTGCTCTCAATCCCCTCATCCCCCAGCCTGTATTGATATCGGGGGTTGCCCCGACCCAGGTGCAGGACCTTGCACTTGGCCTTGTTGAACCTCATGAGGTTTGCACAGGCCCACCTCTCCAGCCTGTCCAGGTCCCTTTGGATGACATCCCGTCCCTCAGGCGTGTCAACTGCACCACTCAGCTTGGTGTCATCTGCAAACTTGCTGAGGGTGCACTCGATCTCGCTGTCTATGTCGTTGATGAAAATATTAAACAGCACTGGTCCCAGTACAGACCCCTGAGGGACACCACTTGTCACCAGTCTCCACCTGGACATCGAGCCGTTGACCACTACCCTCTGGATGCGACCATCCAACCAGTTCCTTATCCACCGAACAGTCCACCCATCAAATCCGTATCTCTCCAATTTAGAGAGAAGGATGTTATGGGGGACCGTGTCGAAGGCTTTTTGGAAGTCCAGATAGATGACATCCGTTGCTTTTCCCTTGTCCACTGATGCAGTTACTCCATCATAGAAAGCCACCAGGTTAGTCAGGCAGGACTTGCCCTTGGTGAAGCCATGCTGGCTGTCTCGAATCACCTCCCTGTCCTCCATGTGCTTTAGCATTCCTTCTAGGAGGATCTGTTCCATGATCTTCCCAGGCGCAGAGGTGAGGCTGACAGGTCGGTAATTCCCAGGGTCCTCCTTTCTACCCTTTTTAAAAATGGGTGCAATGTTACCCTTCTTCCAGTCCCTGGCTGCCTGCCATGACTTTTCAAATATTATGGACAGTGGCAGATCCAGGTAGATAATCTGATGTGGTTGAAAGAGGAACATTTCCTCAAAGAGGTCACAGATAATGGGTAAGTTAGCATGAGAAAGCTATTTCTCAGTGGGCTAAAACATTTGTTATCCTTTCAGTATCATGCATGTTTTCCAGAAGGCAGTCAACTTTGCTTGAGATACTGTGTTTGTACCTAAAGATTGGCTGGTGGTAGTACATGAGCAGAAGAGCCATGCCAAAGGTAGCCCTCAGCCGACTACAGTTAGTTGGAATTCTTTTTTTTTCAGTTATAAGTACTTGGGAAAAATCTTAATACTTTATGCATTTTCTTCTAAGAAAGCTTTTTAAAAAGAAAAATATTTTGTTTTCTTTGCCAATAATAGGATTCTAAATGGAAAACTAAGGACTGTGATGTTCTTGTAGCTGGCATTACTATATTATGCAGCACCGTGCCCTCTTCAACATTTTATTTTTATACAACCCCTATGAGACAGAGAGGCCCCATCACGTCTGTCTTATACTTCTAGAAATGAGGCACAGAAACATGTACGCTCTAAGGAATACTGACTAGTTTTCTAGTTTTAGTTCTGAGTTTTCTAGTGACTCTTACTAGGACGGTTTTAGACATTCTCTTCCCAGCTCTCATTCTGTTTGGTAGCCCAAAGCTACCATGCTGAAACTGGACTGGAAATGAAAAACCACCTCTCTCTGCACTTCAAGCTGATACACCGGACTGTGAACAGAGGTGGGATGAGGTGATGTCCTTACTTTCAGAATGCTTTCTTAAGGTCAAGGGCAGAAAGCTGAGAACAGTGATATTCTAAATCATCCCTGGGATTACTGTCAGAGATGCCTTATCTGCGCTGACTCTTTCTCCAGATGTTCTTATTTCTTCTCTTTGACTATTGATGAAATCTGCACAGTGGGCACTGACTTTTAGATGGGACTAGTTTAAATACCATAGTACCTTGTGTAGCTGGCCCTAATAGATGTATTTCAGTCATAGAGGAAATCTCTGGCAAAATTGGGATTTGAATCTTAGGTCTTCCAAACACTCAAACTGATGAAGTGTAAAGCATCATAATTCTCAGCTCATTGGGACTTAAATGGATATTCTCTTTTGTCCTGGTTTCAGCTGAGTTAGAGTTACTTTTCTTCCTAGTAGCTAGCATAGTGCTGTGTTTTGGATTTAGCATGAGAAGAATGCTGATAACACACTGATGTTTTAGTTGTTGCTAAGTAATGCTTAGACTAGTCAAGGACTTTCTTTTTCAGCTTCCCATGCTCTGCCAGGTGCACAAGAAGTTGGGAGGGGGCACGGCCCAAGATAGTTGATCCAAATCGACCAAAGGGCTATTCCATACCATATGACGTCATGCTCAGTATATAAACCGAGGGGAGTTAGCCGGGGGGCAGCGATCGCTGCTCGGGGACTGGCTGGGTGTCGGTCGGCGGGTGGTGAGCGGTTGCATCACTTGTTTTCTTTTCCCTGGGTTTTGTTTGTCTCTCTCGTTCTCCTTTTCATTACAATTATTATTATTATTATTATCATTATTATTATTACTATTATTATTATTTTATTTCAATTATTAAACTGTTCTTATCTCAACCCGTGGGTTTTCTTACTCTTGCCCTTCCGATTCTCTCCCCCATCCCACCGGGGAGGGGGAGGGTGAGCGAGCGGCTGCGTGGTGCTTAGTTGCCGAGTGGGGCTAAACCACGACATCTTTAAAGCCAATAAGAATATTAATGTGAGTAAGACTTGTAGGAGTTAAGTCCTGAATTTCTGTTGAGTCTGAATTCTTACTGTTACAAAAATGTTGGCATGTCTTTTTCCTTAAAAGAACAAGGCAGAGTTGTAGCAGGGTACTGGCAAACATTTTAGAAAAGCATGTTATGATAGTAACCTTGTACAGAAATACTGACTTACAGTACTTAACAACATTACCTGCCAGAGAAAATTTGGCAAGTCTTCTAATTTGGTCAGTGAACATTGCTAAGGAGAAAATTAATTTGTGAGAAATTCATAGCTCAGCAGAAAGCAGTGTTGGTCCTTCAGCTGTGTACTCTGGAAAGGAAATGTTCAAATAAATAAAATAAACTCAGCATTTTGTATTTACAACAAGAGGAAAGGGACACAGAAGGTCTCTTACAGTGCTAGTAATTATCTCTTATTTACTTTTTCACATATCATTGCTTAGGTAGTAGTTCTTGTAAAAATACCAAGACAACTTTTATATCACTGAAACTCTATTGTACTTATCTCTGCTTTACACTGTTGTAAGTTATGAAAGAATCAGGTTCTCAGCATTTGCTAGGCAAAGTTGGCATCAGTGTCAGTTCGTTTAGCCCCTCGATATCTCCGTGAAGTAAGGTTTTCTATTTTGTTGGTGAAATTAATGAAGGAGAGAAATCTAAATTCTTGCCTCTGCATAAATCCATTCATGCCAAAATGGATCGTTCCAGCAGAATTGTTCTTAAATGATTAAATTGTTCTTAAATGATTCTTAGGAAAATCCCTAAGGTCACACAACAAGGATGTGATGGCTTCAGTGCAATGCAGTTAATGAAAGTAACCAATGGAGATGCACAAGTCACAGCTGGCATTGCAAGGCCTAAGGCTTCCAAAATCCTAATCTTTTGTTAACCCTTTCTTATTTTAAATTCTTATAACCTGTTTTGGGGTTCTGGAGAGATTCAAACTTGTCATGAAATCCCGTCTTCCTCCATTAGCGTTCATCCTCTTTTCTGCAATGGTAGCACTTCTTCCTGGCTTTGGCTGAGTTGTATATATTTTGTTCTGAAAGCCTTTTGTTTGGCTCCTAATCACGTCTGATGTGCATAGGCTACATTCTCCATCTCAATTCTTTTCCATCAGTGGTTAATCTACTGCAAAGAATGTTTCATACTGAAGAATACCTATTATGTTAAGGTAATTCCTTATTGTGTTCTCTTGGAGATAAACAGATGCATAGAGAAAGGGGGCTTTTGGTAGGAGGCTAGTTAAAAGTTCATGGGCTAAGCTGTTTTCTGGAGTAATGCTACTGAACTCTGTTGAAGTAAGATTAGATGAAAATTTGGCCTTCCATGAGGAGAAACCTTAATAAGTTGTTTAAAGGCTAAACTGTGCAAACAGCATGATGAAGATCTGGTTAGAAAAAAACCAACAGATTTGTCTCTTCCTTCAAATTGGAACAAAAAGGGCTGGGTAGATCACAATTTTGGCAGTATTTGCAGTTAAGAACCTTAATGCTGAGCTTAAGTCCTTTGAAAAGCGATCGACTGCTGCCTCATAGAGCTCTAACAAAAAATAAAATCTAAGTTATACCAGTCTTCTGCATAGAGGCATGATTTGCTTTAAACAGAGACCTCCTGTGATGTCTTAAACCCCTTTGGCAATTGCAAGGAAATAAAAACCAAAAAAACCCACCCCCCTAAAACCCAAACCCCAGAACACATTGTTCAGGGAAGAGGTATTTCCATCCATACTAAATGCCTCAGCCACCACTGCGCTCAAGGATTTTTTGAGTTTTCAGTGTCTTTGTACCCATAGAATTATCTTGCACTAATGCAACAATATGTAAGTTGTTGTTCCAAAAACCCTGGGCCTATCTCCAGATTCATCATGTGGACTTGAAAAAGCCAACATGCTTTGGAGTTACAAAAATATTACTGGATTATTTATTTATATAGCACCCATAATTTTGCAGGTTGCTTTACACTCCAAAAATAAATTCTAGTCCCTGGAAGGGTAGTGTCACAATGAGTTTTGGCTGCTACGTTTAAATAAAAACTGTAATAAATTTAAATTTATTTTTTAATTTAAATTTTTTTAATTAAAAAAACTCCTTGTAACCAATCTCTTCCATCCTCTGTATTTTAAATATTTCTGCAGTGAATGAATTTAATTTCTAGCCTAAATAAAATGCAGAGGAGAATTACCCCAATATTTCCTAAAAAAAGAATTAAACTAGCACGCTGGAAGCATAGAACTCAACCATCTGTTGCTGGGTTGTTGAATCAATGTCAAACTCAGCAGCATATGAAAGAGTGACGTACGGTACAGTCTATGGAACAGGGCAGATATTTTTGGTGACATCTGGATGCTTTTTATCTCCTACACAAACAAGGATTTTGGGGACAACAAACTCTTAATCGTATGCACTTAGAATATCTACAAAACCAGAAAAAACCCCCATGGTGTTTGCTCCCCAGGTTATAGATTTCTTTCTCTTCAAAAACCTACTCTTTGAGATGCAGACAGTTATAGGAGGATATATAATTTCTTTACTTCCTCAATTCTTATTTCTGTTGCACATTTTCTTAACGAGTTTATGAGTAAGGTGGCCAACCCCACACATCTTTTCCTTGGGTGACTAATTCACTTTGGGCTTAGCAACTGACATCCAGAATCAGTGCCCCTGCTGACTACCATGTAAAATGTTTACGCTTTATGGTTATATGTGAAGTACAAGAAAAAGCAAAAACGAAGCTCCGCTGAATGAAATTTGGAGACTTGGTATTGAAGTATACAATGGTCATGTTTAATCTTCTTACAGTTGGCACCTGCTAAAAATTTCCTGTTCCAGAGGGATTGGTGGTAGTTCTGTGCTAACTTTATTGGTGTAACAGTGACAAAATTCCAGTGATTTCATTGGAGACATCTGTAATAAAAGTTTGTCTTAGCTTTAAAATTGTACTTTGGGGTGGGTGCTTTTTGTTCATCTTTTTTTTTCCGTAGTGGCATAATTATCATGGTCATAGTCCATGTGAGAAAGCAATCCAAACACCTGCGAACACAGGAAGTGGTTTCCATACGTTGTACATGAGGGTTCTCAGAATAGCTCCTTTACTGTTATTCAGCTGTCACTTCAGCTAGGTTTGAATTTACAGAAAAGAGACGTCTGGTTCTTACTTTGAGTTCTCCATGGGAAACACAATAGCAATAATTTCACTAAAGAAGGCTATCTACTAGTTAGTGATGATAGGACCATTTTGGATTTATTTAACTGCAGAGTGGACACTTTTCTTCTTCAGGTAGTGGTGTCTCAGATTTTGTTGTACGTTTCTTATCCCGTCCAGGCTCACTCTGTGAAAGAACTTGAATGAAGAGTTCAACCATGAAACTTAAAATACTGTGCATTTTGTAAACTTCAGTCAGGTCACTTATGGACTTCAGTTAGGGGCAATAAAGGTACACATTGGATGGTTTTCCATTAATAATTAGGACCTGATTCTACTTGCAGTCTCATTTAAAACAAATATAATTTCAGTGGCCTCAATGAAATCAGGAAAATCAGAATCAGTCTTTTCATATGTTTTCCTGATTGAAAGTGTGATGTGGTGTTTCCCATAAGTCACCATCACCTCTTACCGACCTGAATTTTTGTCCATTTCTGTTTTCTTGGTGTGATTTTAGTTAATCAAGAGGTTAATTTGGAAGTGACTTGTAGAAAGTCTTCAGGTCTTGGTGACCCTGCTGGGAGGTAAGCTCATCTGTGTGTAGGAGTTGCTCAGTGCATTGTCAGGTCAAAGACGAGAGTTTAAAACCAAAAATTAAACACATGTTTTTAAGACCTTGTAGAAACACAAGAATATATGAACAGCTGTACTGTGTCAGCTCAAATGCCCATCAATCCCAGTATTCGCTCTCTGCCAATGGCAGTGGCAGATGCTGAGGCAGTGGTACTTTGTTGGTATGTTGGTATGAATAACTTCACCATGGATATTAGTCATTTCTATATTGCTTTATATTGATGGGCATGACTGTGCTTGAGCTGCACAGGTACCTAACAGGAACTCAGATAGGAGAAAATACATTATTGTTGCTGGTTGTAGGTGGAGATCGGTGGCAAGGGAGGTGAAGTGATTCTCTTGAAACAAGACAGGAATTCTGTTTGTGAAGGAGTGAGTTGAAACCAGTTCTTCAGTCTCAGTCCGACATTTATGCTGCGAACACAGTTTTTCCTCCCTCATGGGACTTCGGTTTTGCCAGAATAAAAAGTGAGTCAGGAACCTCAGGAACTGGTCCAACGGAAAGAGTATAACTGGCATTTGACGATCAATCTGACCTTTAACAGTTTTTCATGTTACTAACATAAAATGATTGCTCACAAGGCTCTGAACAGGGCCAGTCTAAAACACCCTCCACTCTGAATCATTCTTTGTTCTCTTCTTGGAAGCATTCCTTCTTTGCTTCTTTGTTGATATCTGATGTTTTGTGCTGGTATGAAAATAACGATGATAAAAATGACATGATTCAAGGGTAAAACATTGTGTCCATCAAATCAGGTTCTGAATGGTTAGCAGGAAGAATTAGTACTTCTTTGTGGTGATGTCCTAGGCAATTAGATACTGAGAGAATGATGGACTTTGAATAGCTGATCTCCATTGTCTTATTCTGCATTATCTGGACAACAGAAATCTGAAGGAAGAAATTGTTCAATTTTCAAAACTTGCTTTAAATAAATAGGCATTTACATCAATAGCGAATACTGTTGCTTGTGTGCCTAGTTGTATTTAGGAACTCAATAACTGAGATCCTATTGTGATTTTAGGAGTGGCAAGGTGTTAGATCTAAAATACACTGGACTTCATGTAAAGATCACTGTTTGATCAAACTGACCAGGTACGTACATTGTGGAAGCACATTGTTATATTAAAACATTAAAACACAGAAACTTACTTTTTTAAATTGCTTTGATCAATTTTCTTTGCTTGCAACCCAGACTCCTGGCAAAGCATACACTTAAATTTACGCACATGAATAACTGTACTCGGCACTNTCTCATGAGGAGCGGCTGAGGGACCTGGGGTTGTTTAGCCTGGAGAAAAGGAGGCTGAGGGGAGACCTTATCACTCTCTACAGCTACCTGAAAGGAGGTTGCAGCGAGGTGGATGTCAGTCTCTTCTCCCAAGTAACAAGTGATATGATGAGAGGAAATGGCGTCAAGCTGCGCCAGGGGAGGTTCAGGTTGGATATGAAGAAAAATTTCTTTACCGAAAGGGTTGTCAAGCACTGGAACAGGCTGCCCAGGGAAGTGGTTGAGTCCCCATCCCTGGAAGTATTTAAAATACATGTAGATGTGGTGCTTAGGGGCATGGTTTAGTGCTGGACTTGGCAGTGTTGGGTTAACAGTTGGACTTGATGATCTTAAAGGTCTTTTCCAACCTAAACGATTCTATGATTCTGTTCTATGACTTCAGCGGGATTATTCACTTCCATAATGTTATGTATATCTGTAAGATCTATTTGAGCTAGCTTTATTTCATGTGCCATTTGTGCAATCTATTGGATCAGGAAAGTTTGAAAGCTAAAATCAACCTTACACCCCTTAAGTAATTGAAATAAGTCATATTCTCCTCTTATTTATGTATCTGTGCAACTATGCTTGCACATGCAATTACCGGGGATGTAAATGAAGCCAAGATCAAGCCCGATAGTTCCCACTTGAAAGAAGATATTGTTTCTGATCTGTGGATAGTAGATTTCCTTTTCCTATATGGATTTTGTCATTTAGACTGTAATCCTTTCTTGTGACCTTTTATCAGACATTAACTTCTTAGGAAGGTGTATTACAGCCTGGATGCAGAAATTTATTTTCCTTGCAGCTGCTTCCTGAACACAGGTTTGTCTATTACAGTCTTTGTCACATGGCAATACAAATATAGTTTGGCCT
>VYZW01014786.1:40298-54415 GCA_013401315.1 Balaeniceps rex | reverse complement strand
CCCACGCCCCCCGGGGATCCCCGGGGCTGCCCCGCCGGCCTGCCCCGCAGCGTCCCCGGGGAGCCCGGAGCTGCCCCAGAGCATCCCTGGGGAGCCCGGAGCTGCCCCGCAGCCACCTCGGGGGAGCCCCGAGCTGCCCCGCAGCATCCCCGGGAGCCCCGAGCTGCCCCAGAGCATCCCTGGGGAGCCCCGAGCTGCCCCGCAGCATCCTCGGGGAGCCCGGAGCTGCCCCACGGCCGCCTCTGAGGAGCCCGGAGCTGCCCCAGAGCATCCCTGGGGAGACCGGAGCCGCCTGACAGCAACCCCCGGCGAACCTAGGCTGCCCCACAGCATCCCCGGGGAGCCCGGAGCTGCCCCGCAGACGCCTCTTGGGAGCCCGGAGCTGCCCCACAGCGTCCCCGGGGAGCCCCGACCTGCCCCAGAGCATCCCCAAGGAGCCCGGAGCTGTCCTGAAGCATCCCCGGGGTGCCCTGCAGCGTCCCCCGGGAGCCCGGAGCTGCCCCACAGCACCCCTGGGGAGCCTAGGCTGCCCCACGGCCACCCCTGGGGAGCCTGGAGCTGCCCCACAGCCACCTTTGGGGAGCCCAGAGCTGCCCCACAGCATCCCTGGGGAGCCCAGCGCCTGTCCCCAGGGAGCGTGGGCTCAGCCCCACGCCTGCCCTGCAGAGCCCTGCAGAAATGAGCCATCGCGGGGCCTCTGGTGCTTCATGGGGGGCTGCAAGGCAGGGAGTCGGTCTGGGCGCGCTTGGCTGTCGGTCCCCGGGACGTGTCCCTGCCCGAGCCTTTCCTGGGAGGGCTTTTGGGTCGGTTTTCCCCGCAGTGTTGCCGTGGCAGCGTGGGTCATTGCCCAGCAAAGTGAGCCAGCCAGGCCAAGGGGCAACGGGAAGGCTGGGGCTCTCGTTTTGGGGAAGACCACAGCCATGGGGGGGGTTCAGACATCCCCTGCATCCCCTGCAAAAGCAGAGTGGGGGGCACAGTGTGGACAGCAGCAAAAAAAAAAACATTTGTGCAAGGCTGAGTTACAACATCTCTGCCAGTGGATTTCTCCGGACGCGGGAGCCCGGCTCGTTTTGGAGCCGAGCGGGATGGGGGCACGGGAAGGATGGGGTGCCCTGCGATGCTGAGGCACGCTGCTCCAGGGCTGCTCCCATCTCCAAAGCCCTCGTTTGCTGAAATCCTCGGCTCCAGGAGCCGCGCGAGCCCCTCTCCCGCGCACCCCCACACGCCCCCGAGCTGTCAGCTCCTTACGTAAGGTTGCCTCTACGCCCGAGATATCACGGGGGAAAGCTTGAAAACAGGAGGCGAAAGGTAACGGGGAAAGCACAGCCCCCCCAGAAGCATATTTTTAGTCTTCGCGTGATGGCCCTGTTCCCTGGGGAAAAATGCCGAGGCTTGAGGCCGCATCCTGCACCTCTGTCTGAGGGGTGGTGACCTCCCCGCTGTCCCCATCGAGGGGACAAGGCTTTTTGGGGTGATTGATCCGCAGGAAACTGCAGCCGGGGAGGGAAAGGCGAAGTCTTGAGATGGGAGCGATAGGCAGTAATGGCCAACAACAAAAAAAAAAAAAGCCTCTAAATATGATTTTTACAGCAGAAAATTGCTTTTAAGAAAAGGAGTCGGGGTCTCAGCTGGTCCGGATCTTAAATCCATGCTGTCGGGAAGATGGCAGCGTTTGGTGCGTGTTTTCGCAGAGCTGATCCCTCGGGGAAAGTCTTGGGTGTTTCTTGTTTTCTATTTTTTCCACGATGCACTTTGAGCCGCTGATAAAAGCAGGTTTTATTTTCCGGCAGCACCAGAAGGGCAAGAAGGGCAAGGCAGGGCGATAACCGCAGGGAGAGGAGGGATGCCTCCGCCAGAGCGCTGGATTCTGGCTTTTCCCGCTGGGATTCTGGCTTTCCCGCTGGCAGGCAGCGCGCAGGCAGGCAGCGTGCAGGCAGGCAGCGTGCAGGCAGGCAGCCGCGCTGCGGCGGGCAGCCACCGCCATCTACAGCCGGCAAGGCGGGCTGGATGCGGCCCTTCCCGGCGCTGGGGCTGCCCAAGGCCCCGCTCCTCCGGCCAGTGGGGAAATTAAGCTGGTGGTTTTGTGCCGTGCGGCCTTTGGACGCTGCCCGGCCGGTCTAGTTAACGCTTAACGAGGAAATAACCCGTTTCCTTGTTAAATTCACCATTTTTCTTGGCAGTCGATGGAAAACTATTTCTTTTTAAATGCGTCGGGGCACGGGGACCCCCCAAGTGAGGGGGGTGCCAGCGGCTCTGCCGACCCACAGGCATCACACGGAGCGCAGGGTCTCCCCCCCAAATCCCGAGGGCCGCTTCAGTCCCGGGGTTTTCAACTGTTCCTGCTCCAGGCTCCTAAAACCGGGGCTCCCCTGCCCCCACCCCGTGTTTCTCTAATTGAAAACTCGGTGCCCTCCACAGCAAATGTTAATTGAAGCGTCACTCTGGGTTCGTTAACCCTCTGGGGTGCATGATTTACGGCAAAATGGGGGAGTCAGGGAAGGGGATTTTCCTTTTCTGTGTGAAAGTTTGGGGGTTTGGTACCGCCTGCGTTACAGGCAGGGGGACAGCGGTGTCCGTCGTGACTGGCATCGGATTCAGTGCAGAGGGACAGGATCCCACCCCCCCTTACCCCCACCTCCATCACTGCTCGGTGCGGTTTACATTCCTCTGGTGTTTATCGGCGCAGCGTGAGGGGCAGCAGGTCCCCTCACCCCCCTCAGGATCACGTAACGATCGAAAACAAACACACTTTTCGTCCTATTTTATTACTTTACATCCCATTTTCTATCCCAGTTCAAGCCAAGCGCAGAAATCGGCCACAGCATTTTCACCTCCCCATCCTGGCGCGATACAGTCACAAACTGATTTTGCGGATGCTCAGTAAACGTGAGGCAAACCCCAAGAGTCCGATTCTTAACAGAAGAGCTTGAAACTCCATCTCCCAGCTGAGCACCGCGCTCTTTGCGAGGACTCCTCGCCTTCCGCCCTGAAAAACTCCGGAGCGTGACGTGAGCCCTGATCAGCTGGACTTCACCTTATAACACCCGGCTCCATGCCCCAGTCAAAGCACCCCGCTCACTCAAACTCCCTCCCCTTCCCCAAAAATCAACCGCCCAAGCAACGAGGTGAGAAAATCCCTTTGCAAGAGGCAGCTTCAATGCCAAAAGCTCCCCCGTGGTCACAGAAATTTAACTGTTGTACAAGGGAACCACCCTAGAGATGGCCTGCCTGCAGATCGGGCACCTTTTGGGCTCGGGGAGAGCCCCGTAGCACTCGCCGCAAGAGCAAACGTGCCCGCACTCCAGGAAAACGCAGGATTTGGTGTTGCTCAAGCAGATGACGCAGGCGTTTTTGAGCGTCTCTCCGCCTTCCACGTTCATTTCGCGCATCAGGCGCTCCTGGGCCTGCCGGAATTCATCCTGCATTTGCTTGAGGTGCCGCCTCTCTCGGTGATACCGGTATTGCTTCCGTAGGATGAAGAAGAGGACGGCGCAGGTGGCAAAACCAAAAACGACGGTCAGGATTTTCCAGAAGCGGACGTTCGATTCTTGTTTTTGCAGCAAGGAGTCGAAATCCACGCTGCTCAGGTAGTAGGGCATGCCCTGCTTCGGGGGCTGCAGCTTGATCGTGGTGTTATCCAGGACCAGCTCTCCCACTCCCGTCAGCGCCGTGCCCACCTTCAGCATCTGCTCCGTCTCCTGAATGCCCTTCGGGCGCTCCCCGCTGATGTAGTGGCCGATGACATCGGTGAAGGATTGAACAGAGGGATGAAATTTCTCGTACACCGTCTCCATGCTGAGCTCGGCGGCCTCCAGCGGCTTCATCACCCTCACGGTGACACCGGCACCTTCCTCCGGCGGGACCAGCTCGAAGGGGGTGGTGTTGGTTCTCTGGTGGATGATCTTCTCGTAGTCGTTCCTAGGGAAGGAGAAGGGGATAAAGCAAACGCGAGCGTTAGCGCTTCCCCCGAGGCCGGCAGGGAAACGCCGCGTGGGCTGACCTGCCATTTTTGGGTACTGCTGGCTGTCACCCGCCCCGAGCAAAGTTTATCTGGGTGGGACTCAGGGGAGAGCGGCGCTTCTCCCCTCGTGGCACTGTCCGGGTGCGCACGAGGCCCTCCGCCTTCACCTCAACTCTTCCGCAGTCCCCGCAGAAGTAGCGTGGGCTTCCTCCGTCACCGGGAGAGCGCTTTGGCCCACCTAATTCCCCCTCATCTCCCTGTGGCGTTCCCGGCTGCCAGAAACCACCCCGTGAGGAGAAGCGCTGCCTGTCACACATGCGAATTTGAGAAGCGTTATCTGATTAGCCGAGGCTCGAAGAGCGTCGCCGTGCTCTCGCTTCAGCAGCTCTCATGGCCCAGGCTGCTCTCGGGACCATCCTCAGGTCCCCTGGGTGCGGGTATTGCCCAAATCCAACCAAATTCCTGCTTTGAAGGTGTCGTTTTGCTCAGAAAATACCGTCCCGTGGCCACCTCCACATCAACAACGTGGGGCTGCTGATAAACGCTCTGCCCACGCTGGGTTACTCTGCGTGCTCATCGTCTACAAGCCCTTGTGTGAACCGTGAAAGGCTACAGCCCTGAAAACAGCTAAACGTGCCCCGTTTCGGCAGCTGTAACGGGGCCGCCGTGGGGTCCAGGTCTGGGGCACCTGGGTCACTTTGGCCATGCCTGAAGTCATTTCAGCGTGTCAGGCCCTCCGAGGGCACCTCAGGCAGTCTGAAAGCCAGACGTCCGTGGGCACCGGGCACGTACCAGAGGTGGGTTGTTCGGTTCCAAACCATCTTATGCTCCTGCAGCGTCAGCCTCTGAACGACGCCCTTGCAGTTCTCCACAAACTGGCTGCTCAGGGTCTCCTTAACGGACCGCACCACACCTGAAAGACAAAGCCGAAGCGCGTGTGAGGTGCTTGTTCATTGTCTGCTCCATTTCTTCTTGCGCACAGCGAGTACGAGTGGTATCTGAACAAGATGGGGGGGCTGCAGAGCCGAGGGCTCGTGTTTTGAGCTGTCAGGATGGCCAGTGGCCGCCTGACAGGGGGGAGATGAGCTGGTGGGAGCAGAACCGCGGGGCTGGGGGTGACCCTCACCCGGCGGGGGGGCACTTGGGGTGAGGACGGGCCCCCGTCGCCCCCGCTTCGGGCACTGCCCCTACCTTCGATGACCGCGTAGGGGACGCAGCGCCCCGGCGCCTCCATCAGCACCGCCCGCAGGTCCCCGTCCAGCCGGACCCTCCTGGCGCCCTGCGGGGAGGAAACGGAGGCCGCGGCTCAGCCGACGGGACCAGGCCGCGGGGCGGGCCCGGGCCTGATGCGCGCCGCCCGGGGCCCTTCGCACCCACCTCGAGGCCGCGGGCGACGCGGGCCTTCTGCCGGTAGACGGAGTAGAGCAGGGCGGTGAGGGCGGCGCTGGCGGCCAGCAGCGCGGCCTGCACGGCCGAGGGCCGCCCGCCGCCCTCCATGGCCGCCGCTGCCGCACCGTTACCGCGGCAACAGCCTGCCGGCGCCGAGTGATGACGTAACCCGCGACGCTCTAGCGGGCGGCACCGCGACCATAGAGACGCGGTCCGCCAGGGCCGCCGCTCCGGGCCTTTTTTGGGGGGGGGCACGGCACGAAGGACCCTGAGCCTCCCCAAGGCCTTGTTGGGGGCCTGGGGGAGCCCAAATCCCAGCCCCACAGGGCCTTGCGGGGGGGAGGCGGGCCTGATCCCGGCCCCACAGAGCCTCGGGGGGGTAAATCCCAGCCCCGGGGCCTTGGGGGGGGGCAGGACAGGTCCCAGCCGCTCCCCGGGACTTTGGGGGGGGGGGCTAAACCCCGGCCCCACCAGGCCTTGGGGGGGATTAACCCAAATCCCAGCCACCCCTCAGGGTATCGGTAGCAGGGCCTAAATCCTCGTACTCCCCAGGGCCCTGGGGGGAGCATCCCCAGTGCCCCGCCCCCGGGTTTGGGGGGGGCAGCCGAAATCCCAGCCCCCTGCAAAGCTTTGGGGAGGGGGGGGTCAGGCTGAAGCCTGTCCCCCCTGGGCTGATGGTGGGGGGGGATCTGCCCAAACCCCAGCCCTATAGCACCGGGGGGGGTGGGGGGTGTTTACACAGCACCCCCTGGCCCCAAAGGGCCCCCCTGCTGAAGGGCCCCCCCGCTGCGAGTGCTCAGCACCAGGCCTGCGGGGATGCAGCCCCCAGCCCCATTTTGTAGGGTTCTCGTCCCGCACCCCATGCAGGGCCGCGGCCAGGCTGGCCAGCCCCGTGCTGGGGGGGGACACAAGACCCTGCTCCCCCCACCTACCCCCTTGCCGGTGCTTATTCTGGGAAAGCAGCAAAAGGAGAGGGAAAAAAGGGTAATTTTTGGTAAATTATTGATGTTCGGGGCCTCGGCGCTGCTTTTGGGGATGCAGGCAAGCCCCGCTCTCTGCTGCAGGTCCGAGGGGCCAAATCCCCATCGCAGCCTCCCCGCCGGCCCCCCCTTAGCTCTATATTTAAAAAACCGAGTTGCCATGACTACGTGGAGCTGCTCTCACCAGCCCTTGGTGCCGCAGGGAGGGTGCAGAAAGTGCCGGCGACCCTGCAGCCCCCCCACCCCGGCTTGGCTTCCTTTTCGAGGGGTAAATTTGGTATAAACCCCCCCAAACTGCCTCGGTGCCGAGCTTAACTCTTCCTCTCCCATTTGCCAGGGCTCGGTCCAGGCGAGACACAGGCACCGTTGCACTGCAGAAAACACACATTGACTTTATTATGGCCGCCGCGGAGGAGGCACGAGAGCGGGTTCATGTGCGGGGGCCGGGGGGGGTCCCTGGGGTGCAAACCCACCCCCTCAGAGGTCTTCCTTGCAAACGAAGCCACCATCTCGTCCAGATTTGTCCCCGAGGAGGGTCCAACTTCGGTTTGGGGCGCAGGGAGGGCACCTCGTCCCCGAAACGGGGTGACCCGTCACCGCTGCTCAGCACACTGGGGGCCGGGGGCCGCGCAGGCTGCACCCTCGCATCTCCCTGGCCAGCCGCAGCACGGCGGCGGGACCGCCGTCCCCCCGGGGTGCCCCGGTGCCGAAGGCCTCCTCCTCCTCCTCCTCCAGGATGGAGCTGAGGCGGGGGGCGCAGCGGGCCCTCTCGGCGGGCGGGCGGTAGGGACACTTGGCGTTGAGCAGCCGGCGGAGGGGCACCAAGGGGACGATGGCGTCGCCCAGGAGCTGCTGCTGGACGTGGCGGAAATCGTTCTGCCTCTTGAGGCGCTTGAACTCGTTGAAGGCGGAGGCGGAGGTCTGGTAGAGGAGCAGGGCCATGGCGCGCGCCTTGTCGGCTTTGGAGACCAGGACGGCGTGGCAGCGCAGCACCACCGCCTTGTTCTTCACCTGGTGCCGGTAAACCCAGGCGAAGACCTTGGGGTGCCGGCGGTCGGCGGCGCAGTAGGTGATGCGGTGCAGGAGGTACGCGTGGCCCGGCCGGCGGGCTCCCTTCTCGCAGGGGGTCATACGGATGCCTTGGGGTCCCAACGTCAGCTTCATCTTGGCCCCGCCGGCCCCCGCGTCGCTCTTAGCCCAGATCTTGCCCACCGCCTCCTCCGTGCAGCCCTCGCCCTTGGCGTGCAGGGTGACGGCGTTGCCCAGGTACCTCACCGTGTACGTCGGGTCCTCCTTGTTCAGCTCCACTTTCTGGCGTTTGCCGCGGAAAACGCTGCCCAGCCGCTCGAGCGGGCAGTCGGGCAGGAGGTCCGGGCAGGAGCGGAGGAAGCCGGCCAGCAACGCGGCGTAGCTCAGCCCCGGCCCCAGGCTCTTGCCTTTGCACTTACGTTCATTTTCCACCAGCACGAACTTGCTCCGGCGCCAGGGCAGCATCTCCGCTCCGCCGAGGGGCCCCCCCGGCCGCCCCGCACGCCTCCGCTAATCCCGGCCCTGCCGCGACGACCCCCTTGCGAGCAGAGGGACCCCCCTCCCTGGACCCCAAAGCTGGCCGGGGGGGTGTCCCAGACCCCAAAGAAGGCTGGGGGGTGTCCCCACACCCCCCCACCCAGGGGGGGATNAAAATAAAGACCCCCACCACCACCACCCCTCCATGCAGCAGCCAAAGCCCACCCGTGTGGGGGGAAATCAGGGCAGGATCCGGGGGGATGATTTTTGGGAGGGTCGGACGTCGGCTCCTGGCCCGGGCACTNGCGGCTGCCGTATCCGATGCCGTCTGCCCACGGAGGATGCGGAGCCGCTTGGCCGAGGAGCCGCCGCGTTCCGGCTGCCGCCTGCGCCTGCTGCGGGAGCGACGGCGGCTGCGGGGATGCAGCTCTCCGTGGGCTGCTCCACNTTTTCCCCAAACCTGAGCGTTGCACGAGGGGGTGCACCGGGGTTTGCAGATCCTGCAGGTCTGCTGGCATTTGTTGCTCTGGAAACCCCATTTTTCCCCGTTCTTTCCGAGCCAGCCAGGTCCTCTTGGGCTGAGCTTTTGGCTTTTAACCTGTTGCTGTTTAACCGGCTGAGGCCCTGGGATGGCTTCTCTCCGGGGAAAAATGAAATGCCATTTCTGAGCAGCACAGCTTGGGGGGGGGGGGGGTTTTTGGGGGGGGACGGGGGNGTGGGGGGGGGGGGGGATTTTTGGGGAGCACTGCGGGGTGCCTGCGAGATTTCAGCCCCGCAGTGGACTCTGAGGCTGTTCAGGATTCACCTCCTTCAGCTCAAACCCTAATTTCCCACTTTTTTTTTTACCACCTGGGGCTTCTTGTGGGTGCAGCGGGGAGACCCCCGGGCTCAGGGACCCACAAGGATGCTCTGGCTGCCTTGGGATGGAAAAACAGGGAGGAGAAAGGGGTAAAATAACAGCGTGTGCCCCCATTTTTCGTCCATTTGGGGAGGAAAACCTGAGCGGGGTGTTGCAGGGAGCGGGAAGCCATTTCCCAGCAGCTTCCCAGCTTTTCTACGGTTGGAGCAAAGTAACTGCAACCTTAAAATAGCTGCTTCGCAGGCAGGCAGCACCGGCCCCACTCCTCTCGCTGCTGCGGCCTCGGCAGCCTCCTAAGGTTTGGCAGCCAAAATAATAAAAAAATGCGTGGATTTGTGTGGTTTTCGGCTTTTCTGCCGCGGCTCGGGGTGCGTGGTTTGCTCCCGGCGCGAGGATGGTTTCGGGGAGGTGGTCAGCCCCTCTCTCTTCGTCGTTTTTGCTCTCGCCCTCATCGACAGAGGCGAGGACTCTCTATTTAACTGCTCGGCGTTCATGTCGACAGGGCAGGTTCAAACCCTCCCCGAAAGCTCGTTTATTTACAGACCCCACATTATTTAGGAGGGGGGTCCCCGTGCTCAGATCGGCTCCCGTGGTGCCTCCCACCAGCTGCCCTGGGACTGGGTTTCCTTTTCTCTCCCAGGTTTTGGGGGGATTGTGCCATGTAACAGGGTGGGGGACACAGGAGCATCTGCGGCTCATTTTAGATGGGAAAACAACCAGGATTTGCACTTTGAAAGCTGAAAAAAAGGGCTCTGAGCTGATTCAGGGCTGCCAGTCCCTCCTTTAGCTGCCTATTGCCTTGACTGACTGCCCTTGCAAGTAGCAAACTGTTGTCATTAGGTTCCAGGGTGAACAAGCACCCGCACAGTGCGAGGAAGCGGGGTCGCCTGGTTATCCCCCGGGACAATACTGATCTCAGCGTCGCGGCTTTGATTTCTTGGGGTGCCTGTGGGCCTCTCGCTGCCCCGCGCTCCGTTCCCAGCTCCCGGCGTTCGTACCACATCAGAGGCCGCTGCCAATTCGGGTGCCACGTCCCAGCCTGTCGTGGCTCGTCAGCAGCGATGCGGCACCCAGATTTGCTGGCAAAACCGGCGGTGAGGGTCAAAATCCTCCCCAAATCCAGCAAACGGGACCAGCGATAAATCAATGGGGGCCGCGATACCCGTCCTTGCAGCCAGAAAATGGGGCATTAAGCTCCTCCAGCAAGGGGAAAAAATGAGATATCTTTAATTAAAGAGCAATTTGCTGATCAGCCCGGGATGCCGGGAGCCCTTTACCCCGCGTGGGCTGATTCCCGTGGAAGCACCAGCCGAACTGAACGTGGTTTCGAGCGGCACGAGGGCATCCCAAAACGGGCTTTTATCGCCTCCGTCTTCAGCCAGCGTTCCCTGCTGCCTGGCAGCCGGCAGTTAAAAGACCTGGGAAATTGTGAGAGGGAGAGATATGTATATTATTTTTTTCTGTTTTCATTCAAATGAATTTCTTTCTTTTGATCTCACTGATCAGGACCTGTTGTTCCTCCCCTCCAGGAGCGATTTAATGACATTTTCCCCGTGGAGCCACGTAACCAGTTTTCAACTGGGGAGGGGAAAAAAAAACCAAAACAAACCACCGAGGCGGTGGCGGAAAAATGCTCTGCCGGGACAGAAAGAGGAAGAGGTAAAAAAAAAAAAAAAAAAAGAGAAATTGGAAAAAAAATGAGACAGCAGGCAGGGAGGGGCCGCGGGACCCCCCAAACCCGATGCCTGGGGGGTCAGGGCTGCCCCCAGGGATGCTTCCCGGGGTTTGGCCGTACGCCGGGGCGTTATCCCGGCGGGGCCGGCCAGCCTATTTTCCAGGCGAGGAAATATTTAACCGTGGCGTCAGCGGGCAGGGCAGGCGGGCGCAGGCATGGAGAGCGGCGGGCAGCATCCAGCCCCCGCTGCCCCCCCGGGCCGGCCCCAGGGCGAGCACCTGCAGCTCCTGCTGCGCCGTAGCCGGGAGGCCAAAAACTGCGCCTATTGCCCCTACAGCCGCTTCCCGGTGGGCGCCGCGGTGCTCACCGCCGGCGGGGAGATCTTCTCCGGTAAGCCGGGGCCACGCAACCCCCTCTCCTTGGGTTTTGGGGTTCCCCCCTGCAAGCCTTTGGCCACGCATGGGGGTGCGGCGTGGTCGGCACAGGGTGCTGGTCCCGTCCCCCTCCCCGGCTGCTTCTTGGCAGCCGCCATCCCAGAGCGAGCCAAAGATCACGGCGGATGGGAAAATACGGGAAATAAATAGGGGAAGCAGGGAATGCGTCGGCGAGAGCCTGGGATCGGGCGGTGCGCACGGAAAATGGCTTTTCTTTGCAAATTCCCCCCCCCAAAATATCACCCGGAGGGAAGCCGGCGGGGTTGGGGGTGGCTGAGGGAATACCGGGGGGCTTCCCCGCAGGGTGCAACGTGGAGAACGCCTGCTACAGCCTGGGGGTGTGCGCCGAGCGCACCGCCATCCAGAAAGCCATCTCCGAGGGGCACAGCAGCTTCAGGGCCATGGCCATCGCCAGGTAAGGGCGCGCCGAGAGCCGGCACGGCGAGGGACGAGGGACGGGACGGGGGGGGCCCGTGGGAGAACCCCCAGTGCACCCGAGGGGCAGCTTCTGCTGCAGCAGCCTGGGCGTTTTTGGGGGGAGAGGCAGGTTTTTGCATGTTTTTTTGGAGGAACTGGGGGGAAAATCTGCTTTGGCTCCGTATTTATTGGTGCATGAAGGTATTCTGCAGGTGTCCCCCCACTTTGAGCGCAAGACTGAGCTCTGTGCCCTTCTCCTTTGGCAGTGACATGGGGGACAACTTCATCGTGCCCTGCGGCGCCTGCAGACAAGTGATGAGAGAGGTGACGGCTCGCGCGGGGGCCCCACATCCCCTGACCCTCAGCATCATCCCCTGACCCTCAGCATCATTCCCTGACCCCCGGCATCTCCCCCCAGAACACCCGGAGCTGGAAAGGGTTGCAACCCCCCGTTCGCAGCCCCAGGACCGGCTCCGGGCTCCTGAAATTGCACTATCAGCTGGGAAAGGGGTATTCCTCCCTGTGCCCGGTGGTAATTCATTAACTCGCCCTCCCCAGGGGGTTTTATTCCTCCTGGGAGCTGCTGGGTGCAGAGTTCGGCCCCGGAGCTGTCACCCCGGCTCTGCCAAGCCTGAAAATGGGAGTTTTCCTGCAAAAGCCGAGCTCCCCGGGGAGCCCGTCCCGCTCTCGCCTCCGTCCTCCCCGCGGGCACCCCGGCACCCGCAGCCCGTTTCTGGGTGGTTAATGGGTTGCGGGGCTCGGCTCGAAGGCCAGATTCGGCAGGTTCGGAGGCACCGGGGCTCACCCTGGTGGGGGAAAAACACAGAATCTGAGCCCCAAATACCCCCCGGGGCAGGTGATGCTGAAAAGCCGCCCCAACATACGTGCAATAGAGAGGGATGCTCCCCATGAACGTAAAAAAAAAAAGGATTATTTGAGTAATTTGAGGAAGAAGCGCAGGTTTTGCATCGGGCACGTCTCTTCCCTCTTCTCCTCCAGTTCGGCACGGACTGGGACATCTACCTGACCAAGGCGGACGGCACCTATATCGTCAAGAGGCTGGAGGAGCTGCTGCCGCTCTCCTTCGGCCCCGAGGACCTGAAGAAGGTGTGAGCGGCGCGGCCGCCGCCGGCCTTTGCCCTTCAGCAGCAGGGGAGGATGGTTTTCCCCAATTTCCCCGGTGTGTAAGCGGCTTTTTGGGGACGATGCAGCGGGAAATGCGTTTATAGAGTTAAGTTACCCGTTCCTCTCGCTCAGCTTCTGATTCAGCACTGATTTGCAAATGCCGGCCCCACCTCGCCCCCGGGGAAAGGGCAAAATCAAGTTGTAGAAATTCCCTGTTATTAGGAAAAAAGCATCCGGATATCGCTGTAGTCGAGGAGGGAGATCACAGGCGGAGAAGGGTTGGATGCACGGCTCAAGCTCGCGCTTGTTGGTACAGAAACCGCTCCCAAATAATGCAAAATTATTGCTTGGGAAAATGCTGAGTTCTTCAGCAATAAGTGGGAAGCAAAAAGGAACGGCTCCATCGACCCCAGCAGTTATTAATAAGCCGCTTCAGATTAGGCAATTTGCTGGAGCTGGACAATTATCACGCCGAGCGTGTCCTTTGCTCGCTTCTCTCCGGCTTGTTTTCTTTGCTTTTATTCCGTTTGTGATGATGGAGAGGAGTTTTTGAGGGCTTCTGGAGGGGTTTCTGTCTCCAGAGCAATGCCGTTTGCTGATTGTAATATTCATTTCATTACGCACGATGAAAAATGAACGTGTTACATTTCCCAACCGGCGCTGGGCTGGGCGTTACTGCCCATGCCCAAGCGAAATAAAAGCAGCCCTGGTTTTTCTCCTGCAGTTGCAGCAAACGATGAATCACAGGGAACGGGAAGCGGGGCCCCGGGGCTGCCGGAACGCTGCCGGAGGGCTGCGTAGGCAGGACACGACCGGGACACTGCACGGCCCGGAGCGTGGCCAGGGCAGCGCTGCCCACGCAGCCGGAGCCCGGTGCCCTCCCTGGCCGTGCCCAGGCTGTGCCCAGCCACGTCCCGGGCTGTGCCCTGCGTTGCACCGGGCTGTGCCCTGCTCCATGCCCTGCTGTGCCCTGGCCACGCACGAGCCGTGCCCAGGGCAGCGCTCTGCTGGTGCCACGCTCCATGCCCTGCTGCGCAGCAGTCTGCGCCCTGCCGTGCCCGGGGCACGCCCAGCTGTGGCTGCTCCGTGCCCAGCATTGCACTGGGCTGTACCTTCGCTGCACTCTGCACCATGCCCTGCCATGCACTGGACTGCGCCTTGGCCGTGCACAAACCATGCCCAGGGCAGTGCCGTGCTGGTGTCCTGCTCCATGCCCTGCTGTGCACCGGGCCGTGCCCTGGCTGTGCACAAGGCATGCCCAGGGCAGCGTGCTGCTGGTGCCCTGCTGCATGCCCTGTTTTGCACCGGGCTGTGCCCAGGGCAGTGCTGTGCTGCTGCCCTGCTCCATGCCCTGCTCCATGCCCTGCTCCATGCCCTGCTGTGCACCGGGCTGTGCACCGGGCTGTGCCCTGGCCATGCCCTGCATTGCACCAGGCTGTACCCTGGCCATGCACAAGGCATGCCCTGCCATGTGTGGCTGTGCCCAGAGCAGTGCCCTGCTCCATGCCCTGCTCCATGCCCTGCTGTGCACCGGGCTGTGCACCGGGCTGTGCCCTGGCCATGCCCTGCATTGCACCAGGCTGTACCCTGGCCATGCACAAGGCATGCCCTGCCATGTGTGGCTGTGCCCAGAGCAGTGCCCTGCTCCATGCCCTGCTCCATGCCCTGCTGTGCACCGGGCCATGCCCAGGGCAGTGCCGTGCTGGTGCCCTGCTCCATGCCCTGCTGTGCACCGGGCCGTGCCCAGGGCAGGGCTCTGCTGGGGCCGTGC
>VYZW01014786.1:0-40262 GCA_013401315.1 Balaeniceps rex | reverse complement strand
GTGCACCGGGCCGTGCCCAGGGCAGTGCTGTGCTGGTGCCCTGCGCCATGCCCTGCGGTGCACCGGGCCATGCCCTGGCTGTGCACAAGGCATGCCCGGGGCAGCGTGCTGCTGGTGCCCTGCTCCATGCCCTGCCGTGCACCGTGCTGTGCCCAGGGCAGTGCCATGCTGGTGCCCTGCTCCATGCCCTGCCATGCACCAGGCTGTGCCCAGGGCAGTGCCCTGCTGGTGTCCTGCTCCATGCCCTGCCGTGCACCAGGCTGTGCCCAGGGCAGTGCCCTGCTGGTGCCCTGCTCCATGCCCTGCTGTGCACTGGGCCATGCCCTGGCTGTGCACAAGGCATGCCCGGGGCAGCGTGCTGCTGGTGCCCTGCTCCATGCCCTGCCGTGCACCGTGCTGTGCCCAGGGCAGTGCCGTGCTGGTGCCCCGCTGCATGCCCTGCCGTGCACCGGGCCGTGCCCAGGGCAGTGCCGCGCTGGTGCCCTGCTCCACGCCCTGCACTGCACCGTGCCGTGCCCTGGCCGTGCACAAGGCATGCCCTGCCGTGCACCGGGCTGTGCCCAGCTGTGTCCTGGGCTCCGTCCTGCATTGCACCAGGCCGTTCCCAGCCGTGCACCGCGCCGTGCCCTGCACTGCACCGCGCCGTGCACCGGGCCCTGCCCGCCTCGTTCCCTCCGCCGCGCCCCGGCGGGCAGGGCGCGTGGGGGGCGTGGCGTCCGGCTGCGNGGGCTGGCGGCCGTGGGGCGGCGGGGCCGCGGCGGGGTCTGCCTGGCGCTGGCGATGGCGCTGGGGCTGGTGGAGCCGCGCCTGGAGGAGCAGCGACGGGCCGAGGCGGCGTGCCGCCACATCCAGGTGCGGCGTCCCCTCGGGAGGGGGGCTGCTGCGGGACCCCCAGGCCCGGGCCTGCCTCTGGGGAGCCCTCGGGCACCCTCCGTGAAGGGGCGGGGGGGTCCTTGCTGTGGGGAGCCCCTCAGACACCCCTCATGAAGGGGAGGGGGGGATCCTTGCTGTGGGGAGCCCCTCAGACACCTTCTGTGAAGGGGAGGGGGGATCCTTGCTGTGGGGAGCCCCTCAGACAGCCCCCACATGAAAGGCACAGGGGTCATTGCTGTGGGGAGCCCCCCAGGTACACCTCCCCATCTGCCCCCAAGGAAGGTGGGGGGACTGCCATGAGCAGTCCTCAGGCACATCCCCAAAGTGGGGACGGCTGTGGGCAGCCCCACAGACACCTCTTCCTCCCCAAAACCACAGTATTGGGGAAGCCTCTCGGTCAGCAGCCCCTCAGCCACCCTAAAGCAGGTACCGGGGGGGTCCTCGCTGTGGGGAGCCCCTCAGTCCCTGTCCCCCCACAAAGGGAGGGGCCTGCGGCCCTGGTGATGGGGGTCTTGTGTCCCAGGAGGTTGGTGTCGAGTCCCCAGGTCCGTCCCCTGTCCCCGAGACAGACGGGCACCCTGCGAGGCTGGGCCAGGCCGTGCTGGCAGGGCACCAGGGATGGACGGTGCTGAACATATTTCATGGGTAAAAATAGACCGTTGGTGTTCAGGGCCAGCTGTCACCTGCCCCACTAACCGGCAGACAGACACATTGCCACGGAGGCTCTGCCATTCCCTGAAGTTTCTCGGGATGCTTTCTCTGCCCTGCCCTCGCTGGGTAGTTAAATTTGCTGTCTTCCGCCATCCCTGAATCTGTGCCACTTTGCCACGGGGCACATCCCTAGGGCAGCCACCGGCACATCGGGGTTGTAGCTCACGGAGAAGTGCGCTGGTTTGTATCGGTCCAGGTGACAGCTGTGGCACCACCAGACCTGTAGGTTCGTGAATGCTGTGGTTAAAGTCCCAAACAGCCCTCCTGTGCTTTGTTTTCTCACATCTCTCTCGATTTCCTCCCCCAGTTTTCTCCTGTCACCGATTCACTCTTCCTCGAACTAACCAACGTTTGTACTCGTCTGCCAGGAAAGCTCAGGGCATTGTTTTTCCATCTGCTGTTGCTCTTAATTGGGTTTTCTTTTAAATGCTATTTGCCTGGTTTAGTTATGGAGGGGGAGAAAAGTGTAATAGTGCATCTCTTTTTAGAAGTATTGCATTAGACTTGTCTTTACAAAACGTATTTACGTTCTGGATTAGCACATGACTCCCCCTCCCCATTCCTCTACAGCACCCTCGGAAAGGGCCCCTTTGGTAAAGAGTGTTTTCGGGGTAGTCTGTTTTAGACACAAATATATGGTCTGCAAATTATTTTCCCCATGGTTACAGTGATTTGAGCCGTAATAGTTAGAGCCTGATGGTGGCTTTCAGGTTGGACTGACCCAACGGGACACGTAATACCGCTGAAACAGTAAGGGAGTTCTCCTTCGTTGGGAAGCTTTGAATAACTGCGCGGGTTTTTTATCGTTGTCTTTTCTTATTCCTTTCAGACAGTGTTTGTTGGAAAGAACAAGCCGCAGAAAGATCCCCTGAGCTCCTTCCGCTGGCAGGGCTTCAAGCTGGAAGAATATCTCATCGGCCAACCCATCGGGAAGGGCTGCAGCGCCGCTGTGTACGAAGCAGCTATTCCTTTCTCTCACGATTGTCAGGGGCATGTGGAGAACAGCCGTCTCGCAGGGCAAGGGCCGGCCGTGCAGCGGGATCGTGGCTCGGCTTCGCAGGCGGCTGAAGAGGAGCCCGTAGAGAAAAAACAACCGAAAGAGGCTTTTCCGTTAGCTATCAAAATGATGTGGAACATCTCGGTAAGGAGTCGGTTCTTAATCTCCTTGTCTGTCAGTGGGAAAGTCTGGCTGAAATGTTTAACGCTTAAGCGTTGCAAGCGCTAATTATGTAGTGCACGGTGAGCGTGTCGAAACAAAGTTGTTGATCTGTGACATCGGTGATGTCGATTGGTAGCGAGCAGTCCCAGAGGAAGGTAACGAGCATTCATCCTTCCTCTGGAATCGGCGTTGAGAGCTGCTGGCGGTGGAGTTGTTGGTTACGGAGGTGATGTTTCTGGAAGAGAAGCTTCTCTGAAGCTGGCTGTAATGGCAAGGTGTAAGAAATGGAAAGCCACTGCTGCCAGCGCTTTAGGAATCGGTGTCCTTGTCGGTGTCAGGATAGAAATAGATTTTCTTCTGCCAAGTGCGGCCGAGGTGCGAGTCAGCGGTCACGGGCTGGGGCAGTAACCTGCGTGCTGGGTCCCCTTGCCGTGAAGTGAACGGGCGAGATCTGCCCTAGTGTTTCCCAGCCCGGGTGACTCCCTGATGATCCACCCCCTCAATGTGGCTATTCCACGTTTAAAAAAATCCACGTGGCTTTTCCCGTTGAAGAGGTTTTGTGGCACTTGATGTGACAAGTGGATATTCTAAGAGAGACTTCCAAAATGCCAACGTCTGAAACCCCTCGGGCTCCAGAAACACGCTGGCATTTAGCTGTGGGCTTTTCCAGCTGGGTTTTGAAGTTGAAAGTGAGTGTAAATATATAGCACAGGGTGCTAGGATGCATTTGAAGAGACAAATGGATTTCTTTCTGCAAGTAAAGGCCTTGCCACGTCCCTTGATAAATTCTTTAGGTAGTTAATTGCCCTCCCCGATTTTCAAAGTAGAGAAGGGAGTCCCTTTGATCTTGTCTCAGTTGATCTAACTCCAGGTACAGTGCCAGCGTCAGGATTATCTGCTTTCAGTCTGTATCGAGGCCGGATGATTTTGGAGCTTAAATCAATGTGGTGTGTAATTGCCGTTGCAGGCTGGTTCGTCAAGTGAAGCCATCCTCGACGCCATGGGCCGAGAGCTTGTTCCAGCCACGGGGGTTGCCTTAGCCGGAGAGTATGGAGCTGTCTCCGGCCGCAGGTACAGTCACGATGGAAATGGCGGCGGCTCTCAAATGGTCACGTGCTAATTTTATCCATCAATTAATTTTGCGGCACATCTGTACCGTTAAGCAGATGGCCAGAGGTTTCTGTAATAGTTCCTGGAAGCAGATAAGAACGAAGCCTTGGGATTATTAGTGGCTCAGGAGGCGTGCGCGTGTATTTTGTTTAAACGACGGTGCCTTCAGAAGTGCCGCACACCACACAAGCAGGGACGGGCTGCTGGCTGCCTTGGGGATTTTTCTCCCGTGTGCTTTTCTCCAGCGCAGTTAGGAAACCGCCTAGCAATACCGCCGTTCAAATAGCGATTTAACACAGTCCTGTTTACTCTGAGGAGCAGATTGTGGCACGGCTTGTTGGCGTGCGGGGAATACCGACAGCTAAACTGTACCGGCTTGGATGGCGTAGTCCAGAAGGGTGTCGGAAGGGTACGCCAATAATTAGGGACCCATCCATCCTGCCAGCGGTCTGATGGCTGACTGTGGCCAGGCACTTCTGTGCCCCGTGTCTTCGTTTCCCCATGTGTAAAATGCTTTGATACCTGCAGATACCGTTAAAGGCTAGCAGGAGCTAATTAAAAATCAGTTAAATGTGTGTCATGGTGGTTTTTAGTTACAAAAATAGACGCCTACAATCGGTACCAATTGGACTGTGTTAAATGTCTAACAATTTGACTGTATTACAGTTTGACTGTATTATTTTAGAACTGGTTTGGTTGTAAAATGGGTGCTGGGCAGGGAGGTGGAAACTGTTCTAGTGCGGGGAAACTGGCAAGAAAGAAAATGGAAAATGACTCGGTTCCCACTCTTCCACCCGAGTGAGAAGTGAGGAAACAGCATGAAGGTGGAAAATCGCACGGAAACTTTTAAATTCTCTCGAGTTAGCTATCTTTTTGTTAAAAAATGTGTCTTTTTGTGCGATTTGAAACAATGGAGTCCGCAGTCCAGATTGTCTGATTTAAATTTCAAATACATCTCAGCTGCCAATACAAATGAATAATGAATGCTGTGCGGTATGTCGCTAGCTGAGAATGCAACAGAGCAGCCAAAGGGATATTTGACATTCAGGGGATGAGAGGGGAGAGAGGTCTGTTTTGCAGATACAGATAGGTAACCTGCCTTTCATTGCAGTGAGTGCTTCCTGCCTGTGCCATAAAATAGAGGATCTAAATCGATATGCCTTGTGTGAAGTTGACCTTTATTTTATGTCTAACAAAGCGATTGTGTTTGGGGTTTTTTTTCTCTAAAGCTGTCGTCGTAGTTCTTTTTGAACCGAGAAGCAGCCTGCGACTAGCTCTGCCTTTGTTAGCAGCACGGAAAGGCTAGTAGGGGTTGAATAAAATTAAAGGCTGCATGTTCAGTGTAAGGGTTTCCAGCAAAACTTTGTTTGCAGTGTGGGTAAAGTATTTCCCGTTCGGCCATCATATATAGGGAAATCCAGTTACAACACAGTCCTTCTAGCAGCCGCAGGTAAAGTCTCGGTCTGTGTACATTCCGCTGGTGTATCGACGATGGTTTGGGAAGCGCCAGGGTAGATTTTGAACTCCGGAGAAAGTTCCGGGACCTGCCCGCGGCTGCAGCAGACCTGCTCAGGCTGTGGGTGCTCTGCATCAACGTGGGGAGCGCTGGGCTGAGGCACCGGGTAGGAAGTTGGCCGTGAGGGCAGGGAGGTTGCTGTCACTGTTCTTTCCAACCGAATGGCTTCCAGGGTGTGAACGTTTGAATATTTACTTCACGTGCAGTCCTGTAATCTGTACTGGGCAGTCTTAATGCTCTCTCTAATAAGGTTTTTGCTGCAGAATAAACGTGTTTGCACGCTGCTTTGGAACCCTTTGCTGGGGAGGACGGGCCATATTGATGAAAAGTAATTCCAGATATAACAGAGATGTGTCTGTGATAAATCAGAACCGACCGGGAGATCAATGTGATTTGTGGTATTTGTACTTTTGCGCAGAAAACCTGTCCTTGGGAGGAAGAAGTTGCAGCCTCATCCGAATATAATCCGGGTGATCCGAGCGTTCACATCCTCAGTCCCTTTGCTGCCCGGAGCCTTCGCAGACTATCCCGACGTTCTTCCGTTAAGCCTGAATCCCAGAGGGATCGGTCACAGCCGCACGCTCTTCTTGGTGATGAAGAAGTAGGTAGAGAGAAGCTTGTTAACGCGACTCGGGCTTTTCGTGACACTGCCCAGCGGGGCTGCGTATTCTGCTGCTACATGGGTCCTTGCAAAGTTTTGGCCTGGGCTGCTGCCAAAAAGCAGAGCACGCTCTTGGAAACACCTCCTAAGACCTGTTCCAAGTCCTTGAGGTTTTAACTCTAGTTTGACAATGAAGACAAGCCGTTCTTTTTTAATAATTACCCCAAATTAAAGTAAGAAATGTGGAGCTTGTCCCCGTTTGTCTGCCCTTCTAAGTCTGAGCTTCACCCCTAGTCTGAACACGCCACTAGAGACAGAGTAGAATCGGTAATGAGATTTATTAGCGCTCGACATCTCTGGCTTTCTCAGTTGGGTTTTGGTGTTGAATGGGCATTGCTGTGGCGCTGACATAAAAGCACCTCCTGTTTCCCACTCTTTTGTTCTGCCTGCGTCTGGAGAAGTGCTCTGTGTCCTCTCTGTATTTCAAGATATGTTCTTTCTCCTGATGAGAACATCTCCTTGTTTTGCTCATACATCTGCATTAATAATCTGCCTCCTCTGTCATGCAAAATATAACAGCAGTACATAAAAACCTGTAAGAATGACCACTGTGTCCCTGGAGCCCCTCGCCGTGCCTTTTAAGAGGCTTCTTTTGTTCATGGTTGTTGAACTCGGGAGAGAGCACCGAAAATCCAGCGGCGGGTGGTGTTGCAAAACAGGGGATTTGAGATCAGCAGGCAGGGGTGCGGTGTCAGGTTGAGGCTGGGAGGTGGGAAGGTGTCGCGGAGGTCAGGAGGAATTTGGCGCGTACACATGTGCACTATCCCCAGCCAGACAACACTGAGGTTGAACCGCAAGCGATAAGCTTCCAGGGCTCTAATTCTGAGGTTTTCCTTGTTCTGACTAGTTATCCATGCACCCTGCGCCAGTACCTGAGGGAGAGCAGTCCGGATGTTTGTCTCTCCACGATGATGATTTTACAGCTTTTGGAAGGTGTGGATCATCTTGTTCGACATGGAATAGCGCACAGAGACCTGAAGTCTGACAACATCCTGGTTGAATTTGATTCTGGTACGTAGATCGCTGAGTATAAATGCCAATTAGGTCACGCACAGAAGGTGATGCGGTCGTGTAGGTATTCGGGGAAGTGCTACCCAGGCGTGCGTTTGAGGGAAAAACGAGCATCAAACCCTTTGAAGAATCTCAGGTTTAGTTTTTAGCGTACTGCTTGCTGTCACTGCAGCGCTGGGGAAGTCACTTATCCTGTCCGCGCCTCGGGTTTGGGATCATTAAAACGGGCTTGAAAGGAGCGTTGCGCTGTAATCAGATGGAGAGACGCAGAGTATTGCTAAGGCGATGCGTTGCACGAGCGCAGCGAACGTTGTCTGGAGCAGATGGGCATGTAATAATGCCACACTGATGATGCTGGAGGTGCCTTTGCTTCAGGCTCTCGGCTCTGTCATCTCTCAGTAGCCAAATAGCACAGGGTGGTTCTTAAAATCCCACCTCACGGTCAGGTTAGTAGTGCTGCACGCTGGGATGATGAAGTATCGGTTGGAAGGCAAGGGAACCGACAGCGTTAAAGCCAAAAGCAGCATTTTCATCGTCTTGTTCTCCTGTCAGCCTCTCTAACTGCGATTTTATTACCTGAGCTCTTTTTCAGCGTGATTGGGATTCGAATGGGCAGGAATTCGAATAGCAGGCAGCCAGATCTGTGTAATTAAAGGTCTTGGTACAGCAGCCGTGGAAGGTTTTCCGCGATACTAATGCCATCCTTCTTTTCTTGAAGGAAAAGCTGCTCTGGAGGTATGCTGAATGCAGTTAGCAATGATCTAAAGCATCGATTTTTCCATATTGGAGTCTGGAGAAGTAATGATTCTACTTTGCAATGTTTGACTTGTCATCGGGATGAGAACTATTAACTAATGCAAAGTTTCTCCAGCGTTTTGCTGTAGCTAAGCATATATCTATATGGCGATAGCTTTTGCTATAGATAAAAACAAAGGGAGAAAAAAAGAATATATTCCTCCATCATGGATGAGTCACTAACCTTATGTGTCTTCAATTTCATGGTATCTGTGACGTTTTGTGAGACACACGTTCTGTGGGGAGCGGTAACGTCCTCTAAAGAGAAAAGGGAATAACAAGTTTTGTTTTAATAAAACCAATATTTCGCCTAATAATACAGAGCAGAAGCAGGAAGACAGCCTGTGGTTGCGCCGATTCCTGGGGGTTTTGAGATTGTTCCTGAAGGCTGTCTCTGGCGTCCGTGTGATGTGGTGTCTAATACAGTCAGGTACTCCGGAACGGAACGCTAACTCTGCTCGCCCCTTGTCATTCACAGCTGGCTGCCCCTGGCTGGTGATCACAGACTTCGGTTGCTGTCTGGCAGATGAAAACGTCGGCTTGAGACTGCCTTTCACCAGCTCTTACGTGGATCGGGGTGGCAACGGCTGTCTTATGGCACCCGAGGTAAATCCCCCTGTAGTAAGGGTTTGTGTTGCTGGTTGTCTGCTTGTCCTGCTGTCAGGACTAAAAGTTTCAGCCCCAGCTGTGGTGCAGGGTGCGATAGGAACTCGAAAAAGGGTGGGATTAGGTCTAGAAGCAGCGGAGGGCACGTGTGCGCATCCCTTTGCCCTGATTTGTCCCTGAGCCTTCCCCCACGTGCACACGCCAATACTGGCTTACGCGGCCTCTGCTGGTGTGTGTTCGCAGCCTCTGCGATCCGATCGCTCATTTTCTACCCGTTCCTGCTTATTGACATAACTCGGTCACGCAAGACAGTACCCGTAGCTGGTCACTGCATAATTAATCTCACCCTGTGCTCCGTCATGGAGAGCCGTGTCCCGTAAAGCAGCGTAGGAGGTTCATGTCGTAACTTGAGTTACGCTTGCTAAACGTCTCTGCATTAACAAAAAAAGTCCTCCTCGGACCCGTGCGGAGCAGTTGTCGAACAGACACCTTGAGCGCTGAAAGGTGAAACATAATCAGTTGGTGTTACGAGGCAGAATTGACCTTTCCCACAAAAAGTCTGCTTTTCGGTCTTTTCTCGGGCCCCTTTCTACGTAGCTATTAAAGAAGTTTACGCAGCAGTCCTTGTGTTGCGACAGTAGTTTTTGGATGAAGTTCAAGGTGGTTGTGAAATTATTTACAGTTCCTTTTTTATTTCTCTGCTGATAACTGTAATAAAAGCGAAGACACCCTTAACTGTCCACTTGACCTGGAGCATCTTGCCTTGCGTTGCTTAAGTGCCGGTGCAGTATCGGCCGGTCATCTGCGTGTCCCCTGTCTGCCTAAAATCCCGGGTGAAATGGCTCTCAGGACTCTGTGAGTGCCGGTCAGGGGCAATGACAAAAGCCTAGGCACAATGACGAGACTCCTCCAGTGTCCTGGTGGGCTGAGCAGTGTCTAGAGCACACCAATAGAGAGTATTTACACCAGAGATTTAGATGAAACTTAGCTTTGGTTTCAGTCTCTCTCAGCTTATTACAGTGGAAATGCTGATTCGACCCTTGAAAATTAGTTTTAGCACAGAGCCCACGCTGGAGCTGTTTATTTGAACATCCCCATCTCTGTGGCAGGTGATCACAGCGTCACCTGGTCCCGGCGCGGTGATCAACTACAGTAAAGCCGATGCTTGGGCTGTTGGAGCGATCGCCTATGAAATCCTTGGCCTGGCCAATCCTTTCTACGGCCATGGGGACTCCTCTCTGGAAAGCAGAAGTTACCGTGAAGACCAGCTGCCGAGCCTGCCCGATCACGTGCCCCTGGAGGTGAAGCAAGTGGTAAAGAGGCTACTTCAGCGGGATCCCAACAAGGTAAGAAACTGGTGCCTTGAAGAAGTCGTCTGACCGGCTTTTGGGAGTGTTGTTTGTAGACCATGTCTCCCTGGAGGGTTCCAGGTGCAGGACCATGATCCAGATATCATTGCAGTCTAGATAACGATCGAAATCAAACAAAAGGTCTTTGCTGAAGTACAGCGTGGCCTCTCACATGCGGCACTGAGTAGCGTCAGGGATTTCAGTGGATGCTTGTGTCAGGGACTGGCCCTTGAATTGGGGGGGTTACGTGCAGTTGCCCTGATAATAAATAGTCACAAAGAGCTTTTTAATTCACAGGGACCGTGCGGTGCCTTAGAGGAGGCCTGGGGGACTTTTGGCAGCGTGCACGCTACATGCTAGCAATGTGACAGGATTGCAGCGGGATCAGCTAATCTTCCCTCTCCTTCCTTTTGCAGAGATTGTCTGCTAGAGTTGCTGCTAACGTGCTTCACCTAAGCCTCTGGGGTGAAAGCGTTCTAGCGTCCAAGGCCCTGAAACCCGACCAGATGATCGCCTGGCTTCTCTGCCAGTCTGCGTCCGCTTTGCTCATGGACGGACTGGTGGATAAAAGCCGGGTAGAAACCAAAATGAAGATGTGCTTTTTGGCGAACCTCGAGTATGAAGACCTCTGTGCAGCAATGTTCCTGTTGCTGGCCTGGAGAAGCCGGTCTGGGTGAAGACTACCATCTGGGACACGACCGTGCGATAGATAAATGGCACCTTCGAAAGGCACATAGGAATCTGTCTTTTCTGTCTGCCGGCAACCCTGTAGCGCTTTAGGGAACAAAACTGCAGGCCTGTGTTTATGAGGTTGAGTTTCTCTCTAGCAAGCGTTAGCGCACGCTGCTTTTCTCTCCCTGCTAGAGGAAATGCCCTTGCTTCGTTACTCTCTTGGTGAGGGTTTGCGGACCTTGCGGGTGTCCTGAGGTACGTGGTTGGTATCGCTCACGTTTGGGAATTCATAATTGACTTCTAATTTGTGTATTGAATGAAGCAAGTTCCCTTGCAGAAGGGAAGGTGTGTGTGGGAGGAGGCACTGTCTAGGTGCTCTTTACACGGAAGCATCGCGGATTTAAACGATACGCCAAGAAAGCTGAGCTGACAAAGGGACGTGCAATCTTTCTTTTCTTTGGGAAAATGGCGGTGGCCTTTAGATGATATTCCTCTGCAGCCACAGACGTATCTTGCTATGAAATGACAGCCTAAAAGCCTCCTATTGAGGTGCTGACTGCTAAGGCGAGCGTCAGGAGCCGCTCGCTTCTTACGGTAACGCACCGTTACGTATCTAGCTAGCTGTACGCAAAATCGCGCGAGTACAACGAACCCCGAACCCGCTTATGTTTGTTTCTTGACTGTTGTATTTGTGCAGCGACTGCTGCCGCAGAGTCCAAGGCCGAGTCAAACTGTGTCCAGTTAGGGGAAATACTGCAAATGAAATAGGGCTGAGCAGCAGTGCCTGCTTAAAGAGTTCAGTGTGATGCTGTTCTGTTTTACCTCCCTGTTCTTTCCGTTTAACAATGAAGTAATATCCTTTGGTCGGGAAGGATAGGAGACATCGATGTTTGAACAACCGCCGTCGTGTTTATGAAAACATCATTCGATGGCATGTCTGTCGTTGTGTTTAGGGGAACATGGGGAGAGAGTTATTTATGCTCGTTGCACAATAAATTGACGATTAAGCTCTGCTGCTGAGTGGGTTCTCTAAATGTAGTTCACCTCCGTTCGTGGGATCCAGGCTTTAGGCTGTGGAGGCCTGGATCAGCGGTGTCTTACAAAATCATTCCAGTGCCATCTCTGGAACACGTTATTTTATTCCACCAACGGGAGTTTCCCGAAGAGGAACGGACCTTGCCTCGTGAATTTCGTACTCTCCTTACTGGTAAATCACTGGCTGCTCCTGCAATTTCCAGGTCGATGACATCGCGTGTCAAGCGGCTGATATCCCTGAGCAAGTCATCACGCAGTAACGTGCCGTCAAGGTCTCGCACGCTGAAACGGCGTCTAGTTCAGCAACGGTGCAAACCTACCTACCGGGGAATGGCCCTGCTCGTTTTGCCTGCGAACACAGCACGCTGCCGGGGCTGTAAAGAAGGCTCAGCAAAGAGCACGGAGCCTGGGAAATCAGGGAAAATGAGCTTGTTGGGTAAAAAAATTGCAGAAAAATAACTTTTTCACCTTGGTCTGACCCTAACCGACGCTGCTGCTGCTTTTTCTTGGATACTGAGTTCTTGCAGTGTGTTTTTAGCTGGGATGGCTGCCTTGAATTTCTGTGTGCGCTCTCCTGTGAGCTCTGTGCCCCTGTATCTGGTGGCGAGGCCAGTTCCCCGCACGCTGTCTCTGGAGCTTTTTTGAAGAGTAAATACTGTTGTTTTTTTGGTAGATCTCCCCTCTGACCTCTCTTTCTGTTGTTCTGCTGTTTCTCTGAGCCAGCAAGAGCCGGTTAGCTCAGCCAGGCGCAGCTCCGCTTGTTGACATGCCGAGTCTTTCCTTGTCCCTGCAGTACCGGGCATGGAATACACCCATATTCCATATCCACACCAACTGTGTGGAGAGCAGGCTTTCTGCTGTGAATGTACTCTGTTTTTTTTTTTCCCTTGATTTTCCTCCCAGGTCCGATCGCTACACGAGTAGGGAGCAGAATTAGGAGCCGGAGCCATCTGATTTCAAGCGTGTCGTTAGCAGGCCAACCATGGTTAGATCTGTGCGAGTTAACTCCAGACATTGGAAACTTGCCTCCCCTAGAAATCATCTCATTTCATCTCTCTGTCCTCAAAAATGGCTTAAAACGCTTGTCCCGCAGCACCGCCTCTGGTTCTTAAATCCCTGTGGTTGCTTCTCCTTTGCTTGCATGTTGTCTGTCTGCGGTTCTGCTGAGGTTAGACCTCTTTTTGTTTTCTCTCACTGCCTGCCTTTTGTTAACGAGACTTTTTTATGATTCTTCAGCATTCCGGCTGCTTTAGTAAAGTGCCGTTTAAAAGTATATGCTGTTAACGCAACAAATGCTGCTTTACTTTCTGCAAATGCCCAAGGGGAGCAAAACTGGAGCGTTTCCCGGCGCGTCCCTCTTGCCCTGTCGTGCTAATCCCGACGCTCGAGCTGAAGCCCCTTGCTGCCACGTTTGTTCTTGGTGTTTGCTGGGAAGCAGACCGTGCTGTGGGGAAAGGGGGCGTCCAGGAGGGGGAACGTGAGGCCCAAGCCCAATCTCTGCCCTGCCCCGAGCAGCGGGCTGTCCGGCTGCACTTTGAACCCTAGGGAGGGCGGAGGGAGGGATGGCGGAGGCGGCTGGCTCTCTGCCTGGCTGCGGCACTCCAGCCGAGACGTGACAGCCTCCGCGGTGCCCCTCGCTCCGCTCCGTGTGGGGCAGAGGGTCGGAGCCCGTGGGGCAGGATGAGGCGCCTGCTGTGGGCTGGCCGCAGCCAGCTGCTGCCCCGGGAAGCCGGGTTCCACGCTCGCAAGCTGTGGGCGGCTGCTGCGGTGGCCACCCCACGCCGCGGCCCGTGGCCCCCGGCTTTTCTGGCCGCCTCCGGCTCCTCGCCTGGTGCATCCGCGGGGCTCCTCCGGCACCCGGCCCTGGGGCACGGGGCTCCTTGCCGCTGGGGCTCGCAGTTCAACGTGCCCCCCAGTGCCCAGTTCGTGGCCCGGCCCGTGGGGGTCTGCTCCATGATGAAACTGCCCGTTCAGGCGTCGGCGGAGGGACTGGACGCAGCTTTTGTCGGTGTCCCTCTAGACACGGGCACATCCAACCGACCGGGAGCCAGGTAAGGGCTAGCCGCAGTGCCAGGGAGGCCGGTGCTTTGCTCCGGCTGGCCGGCACGCACGTCTCTCCTCCCGCGGGAGGAGTGCTGGGTGCACGGTGCTGGCACCGGGAACAGCCCAGCAGCTTTCCCTGGCCGTGCTCTCTCCCCAGGTTCGGTCCGCGCCAGATCCGGGCCGAGTCGGCGATGGTGAGGAGGTACAACGGCAGCACCGGGGCAGCGCCTTTCGACTCCCTGCAGGTAGCTGACGTCGGGGACGTGAACGTGAACCTCTACAACCTGCCTGACAGCTGCCGCCTCATCCGAGAGTCCTACCGAAAGATAGTGGCCTCCGGCTGCGTGCCCCTCACCTTGGGTAAGGACCCCGCGTCTCCCTGCCCTGCTGCCACGTCCCTGCACGTCCAAACTCCCTCTCCTCCCCACCTCATTCGGGCTGAACACGGTAGAAGGCGAGCGATGAATCTGTCCCCTGCACGGGGTGTTGTGCTCTCTCATGGGTAAATTTACAGGCTCTCTTCTGAAATTGCTGCCATCAGCGATGCCTCTTGTGTCAAAAATGAGGAGGACGGGTCAGCCAAGAGGCTGTTTCAGTGCTCCCTAGCAAGCACAGCCTGAAGCTCAGCCATAAATACAGTCGGCGATGTGCTTTTTGTGTCCTGTTGAGCAGGACCCAAAGCAAGAGCGGTTTGTGTCCCGCTGGAAAGCTTCGAGCTTGAGCGAGCGCCCGGCAGCGCGCTGCTTTGCACGAGGCGTGATTTGGGCGCGCGTTCAAGTTTCCAGCCGTCGCAGCTTGGCATCGCTACGTGAAGCGAGCGTATAGAGTAATGAGGGGCAAATTATTGGTTACAGCGTCCTCAGGAGTGACTCGAGCACCTATTTATAAGCCCGGTCTAGGGTCCTGCTCCACGGGCTGCTCCGGCTAGTAGAGTCATGTGTCTCTGGTCATCCCTTTTTTCTGAGGAGGGAAGAGGAGAGAGGAAGCAACCTGCGCCCAGGAGCCTCGGGTTTTCCTTCGGGAATGAAGCCCTGGGGTGTATAAACAAGTGCAGGATAAATGCAAGGGGGGGAAAAAATCACCTGGGAACAAAGGTAATGAGCGTTGAGCCCCTCTTGCAGTGTGTTACACCCTCTTCCCTGTCCTGTTGCAGGTGGAGATCACACCATAACATACCCCATCCTGCAGGCCGTGGCAGAAAAGTAAGTTTCTGACCTGGAGTTGTACAACAAGGACCTGGGAAGGAGCCTTGGGAAGGCTCCCGGTTTGCTGTCCGCGGTGTAGGCAGGGCCATCGCGCACGGGATGGGGACTAGCGTGGCCACCCTGTCTCGACTAGGCACGGTCCCGTGGGACTGGTGCACGTGGATGCTCACACCGACACCGGAGACAGAGCCCTGGGGGAGAAGATCAACCACGGGACCCCGTTCCGGCGCTGTGTGGAGGAAGGGCTGCTGGACTGCGGCCGCGTGGTCCAGGTCGGCGTCCGAGGCTCCTCCTATGACCCCGATCCCTACAAGTACTGCCGGGACCAGGTAAGCTCAGCCGCAGGCGTGCGCCGAGCGCTGCTTGCTTTCCCTGCCATTAATATTCCCATGTTATTGATACGCCCGTAGCTTCATCAGGAAAAGAAATGTCTCTTCCGCATCTCGTCCCGTGCCAGCGGCTCGGCCCGCCGGACAAGCGCTCCCGGTGCACCGAGCCGTTAGCTGAGCGGAGAATCAGAAAGTGGGGGTGAGCAGAGGGTGCTTCAAGGTGCACCTCTGCAGCTTGGCCCTGGGATGAGGATTTATCCCATCAGAAATCCCCGGCGAGGCAGGGAATGCTCGGCTTTGCCCACCTTTCCCTGAGCGGGCGCTTGTGCGTCCGTGCACCCGCAGGGTTTCCGGGTGGTGCCGGCTGAAGAGTGCTGGATGAAGTCCCTGGAGCCGCTGATGAGGGAGGTGAGGAAGCAGATGGGGGACAAGCCGGTGTACATCAGTTTCGATATTGACGGACTAGACCCCGCGTACGCCCCGGGCACCGGGACGCCGGAGATAGCCGGGCTTACGCCTGCGCAGGTAAGGGGGATGCGGCTTCATTTCCCGGTGGGAAGGGGACGTTTTTGCTCCCGTTAAAGGAGGTTGTGCCGCCAGCGCAGCAAAGCAAAAGGTTAGGGAGACCAGGGAGCGTTTCATAGTGGTAAGGAGGAAAGGAAACGTTGAACTGATGTGATTTGGTCCGTATAGGCTGGGTTTCCTTAGCTGCAGGAGGGCAAAGCAGAACCCCGACCAGTCCGCTAGGTCAGACATGTTTCTTGATCCCAAATCTGTTTTCTTCCTAGGCTTTGGAGATTATTCGTGGCTGCAAAGGACTGAACATAGTGGGATGTGACCTTGTAGAAGTTGCACCGATGTACGATGTCTCCGGTGAGTCTAAAGATGGTTGAGAGCAAGATGTGTGCCTGGCAGAGGCGGCTGCCTGCCATGGGTGAAGGCAGTTGGGCATTCATGGCTTGTTTTTTCCCCCCTTTTTGCCTTTTCTCAGGTAACACAGCCCTCCTGGGGGCAAACCTGCTCTTCGAGATGCTGTGCGTTCTCCCCAGAGTGAAGACAATGTGAGGGCAGCTCCCACCTGCCCCAGGGGCAACGCGGCTCCGACCTCAGCTGAGACTTTCCGTGTCCTGTTCCCCTCGCCCAGTTGCAGCGAACGCGGGCTTTGCAGTAAGGAATAAATACCGCTAGAAAAGGTAATTTCAAGCTGATAAACTGTAGGGAGCAGATGGGTTTGAACAGCCCATGTACGGGTGTCTGTAGCCTTTGAGGTTGCCTGGGAAAGGAAAAGATGAGGCTAACGGCGCTTCGCCTCTGCTGCCGCAGCTGGAATTGCTCACCTGGCTCGCAGGGGCTCGTGGCAAAACTGTCGCTGGTAAAAGGTTTCTCCTGTTAAGACGCAGCAGCAGGACAAGGAATGTAGAGGAAGGGAGGGCAGCCGAAGGTGGGCTGGGGCTCGTTCTGAGAGTAGGGGGATATTGGACTGAATTTTCTGCCGGGGATAACCAGGCATCTCCTATGGCAGGAGCGGTTTAATCGCCCCTGGAATTTCCGAGCTGACATGGAGGTGTGGTCAGTTTGTACACGAAAAGGCAGAGCCACCTCATCACACATTAAAATAGTTTATTTTGGTTGCGAATCTGTAATTGTCTTAAAACAAAATGACATCAGTGCCTGTTCACAAATACAAAAAAAAAAAACAAACAAAAAAACAAAAGACAAGTTTGCCAAATAAGTTAATCCCCCCCCGTATCAAAAGTGCAAAATATGTACCTAGTTTTCAGTCCTACTTCTCAGGCTGCATTAGTGTACTAGTTCCTGGCAGGCTGTCGGTGAACGGCAGAGCGGAGGCAGGCAGCCGCGGACGGCTGCTGCCCACCGCGCTCGGTACAGGGAGGAGTTTTGGTACAACCTTTAGACCGGGGGCCTGTATCCCTTTGCTTCAGCTTCCGAGCGGCGTGCGATCGCTCGGATTTCACTAGAGTGGTGCGCTAGGACTGGATTTCCTCAATCTTTGGGTTACCAACCCCCGTGCGCGTAACTGAAGGGCAAGCGCGTTTCGCTGATGATACGTTACGATACGGGTCGAGCGCCGCTGGAGGCGGCGGGTTAGAAAATTATGGGGGGGTGACAGCTCGCGACTGCGGACAGACCTCGGGCGTAAGCAGCCTCTGACCATGCTCTTCTAAAAGAAAGCAAGCACCCAGTGCTCCACCATGGACGCTAAAGCTAAATAAGCGCGGGGTTTAGAACAGTTTGGTGTTTGCTTCAGCCCATGAAGGAAGTTTTTCCGTAAAACAGCAACACAAGCCGAGTCAGTCTGACCTGGTTCAAAGCAATGAAGGGCGGCATTACGGCTAAACAGGAGCTGTGCTCCCGTCCAGCCACGGCCGGCAAGGGTGGACCGCTGCAGGCGCTCCTTGAACACAACTCGGTCTACAAGGGGAGGTTACCTGGGCTAAACAGACAATTAAAACCAGCATTCCAGCAGGCGTGCAGCACGTGAGCTGTACTTTGAAGGCCGTAAGGCCTTAGCTTCTTACTTGGGGCAGGGCTGAATTCCCTTGCTGTAGTACAACTAGGCACTTTTTTTAATGTGACAAGGGTTTTCTCCTGGTTTCTGACCAGCTGAAGAGACAGCAGAGACCCAGAGAGTATTCTTTTCTGCTTTTGCAAACATTTAAAAAGTTACATGGAGCCTTCCGCTGGCTTATTATATACGACCTTATTCTAGCCACGTCCTGCACGGCAAGCTATGGGAAAAACACAAGAGCGCTCCAGCCAAATGAAAATGAAGTCTAGCGGCTTCAGGCCAGCATTTCGCTCACCCTCCCGCTCTATTTCAGCAGTACGTGCGCGCCTGAGAGCTCTCCGGCAGGGAGAAGACCTTGCCTGCCTGCCTTCCCTCTACTCTAGTGCCTCGTTCGTGCAGCAGCACGAGCTCAGGGTCTGCTGAGCTACAATTAAGTAACCTCACATAGGGTCAGTTGGTAGCATCGTAGCCTTTATTTGGAAGTACATTATACACGGCGTTTGGGATACCCGTGGTGGTTGAAGCATGCCAATCTGCTCCCAGGGCGGGGAGGAATGCGGCAAGCCAAGGGTTTGTGAGCAACTAGGTCATGTAGGCAGTAAAATGACTTGAGCATTCCCGGATTTTGTATGGCAGCCAGCTCGGAGATTGGCATAGTTATTCCTACTAACTGGCTGCTCCGCTAAGAGGGTAACTAAGGCGGCGAGGGCCGAGTGAGCCTTTAATTAACACCACGTGCTCGACCAAGCGCTCTGCCGACAGGTTCAGAGCCCTACGGCAAAGGCCGCCCTGCTCGGCCCCCCCGTGCTTTGGCAGTGCTGTAGCCTAACGGCGACTTGGTACTGCGGGGGGCTTGGGAGGCGCAGCGAGAAGGAAGCGTGAGGCCTGCAGGATTTCAGTCCTGGCCGCAAAGAGAAACCCTGCTGCTTTGCTTTATCGCTCGAGGAGCGGAAGGCAGCCGAGAGTCTGCTGCTCACCTTCCCTCTGCCTTACCAAGGGCCACCCGTTCCCCCCGCGGTGCTGAAAGTGGCTGTTGGAGCGCTGCTAGAGCAAAGCATAAACCAAACCCTGCGCTTTACGTTCTAGCTTCGCGCGGACCTACGAGTTCAAAAAGACAAAAAAAAAAACCCAAACAATGCAAACAAACAAAACACCAAGGCAGCAGCCTGCATGTTGAGAAACAAAGGTTTGTGGCAAGAAGGAAACGGGCGAGAGGCTGAAACCAAGCATCTTAAACCCACGCCTAAACCAAAAGGAGTTTCACATGTAAGCGGCGGTCTGATGATACAGCACTTCTGGGGCAACGTGTCAAGAATACAATCATCGAAGAATTAGGTTCCTTGATAGAAAGAAAGGTTGGCTTGTACTACGGATGTGAGGGTGTTTGAAAGGAGCCCGGACCGGCTCCCTAGCAGCTAGGTAGAGTTTCTTTTACACATCTACTGGCTCATAGCAGCTCACGCCTACAATCTGAGGACACAGTTAAAGTTATGGCTCTAGGATACATCGTCTAAAATCGACAGAAGCAGAAAGGCATCGGAAAAATCAATGTGACATTTAAATGGCTCAACACCTTTACGGCGTTTACGGCCGTGCAAAACCCCCTCCCTCCCCGGTTACGGTTTAGCCGGTGAAGCCGCACGTGGAGCTACGAGACGAGGAGCGGGAAACATGCAGATCGCCTACTAGCCCGCACCACGGGTGAGTCCCAGCTACAGGTTTGCTACGAGGGAGATGCTCCCGACCGTACTCTAGATCACTTACCACGGGGAAAGCCGCTACGTTCGACTGCCTGGTGGGAGGAGGCCTTTCGGAAGGGCAGGGCCTGGGCGGGTCTGCAGGGTCTCACCAGTGTTACACCATGCACCGTGGGCTAAGCACACGGGGAAGGGGAGAGAGAACCACGACCCGACCCGCGTCACCGGCCGCGTTCAGTCCGGACCGAGTCACCGCGGCAGAGAAGTCACGGGTTTTTCTTCAACCGAGGTAAAACGAGAGATGGAACGGGGCAGGGCGACTCGGGAAGCAGATGCGTCAGGACAAGAAGGAAAGAACGGACTTCTCGGCTCTTCGGTAGTACGGCATCCGAACGCACGAAGGAGTCGGCGGAGGGAATTTCGGTGCGCTCGGCTGCGCTCCCGGGCTCCGGACGCGGGGGAGATATTGTCTAGTCGCCGGCCCTAGGAGAGTGCATCCAAAACCTAAGGTCCGTTCGTCACGCTTGTTTGTGTATTCCTGGAAAGAGCTGTCCCTTGTCATCTTCATAAAAAGTTTGTCCGTTAGAATCTCTTTAAAATCCCTCAGTCTAGCGCGGGCCACGAGGGGATATAGAACCTCTGTAAGGAGCCCTCTAGGAGGCGTTCCATCCAAAAGGACAATTTGTGTAATTTGTTTTTAATGGACCTAGATCCCGGGCTGCAGGAGGATTTCCCTCTGGCTTCCGCGTGTAGCGAGGAATCGTAATCCTCGCACGATCCCAGGGTTCCCCCCTCGTCCCCCGATCTGTGAGGCTTAAAGAGGCAGAAGTATTTCTTGTGGCCGTTCAGAGCCAGGACGTAGCCCGTGTAGTCGCGCTCGAGGAAATGCTTGTCGTACTGGTTGGGGATGGGGGCCGCGTCCTGCGCGAACTCTAACAGGTACTCCAGCCATTCTCGGTGCTTGTCCAGGCTGAGGAAGGAGAAGTGAAGAGAGCTGCTCCTGGGGGAAGAGCAGAGGAAAAGCAGGATGAGCACGTCTCCCGAGTCAGGCCGGATTCCTACCGGACAGGTAAGTGTTTGTAAACAAGGGCAGGCGCAGAGCTGTGTCGCCACAGCTCCTGTTTTGACCCAGGTCAGCACAGGTGACAGTTCCCTAGCGTGCAGCACTGTCGTGCTCTCCGTTTGTTGAAATGTGGGTATGGCCAAAGCAGCGGCAGCGCCAGACCTGTCTGGCCACCTTTGCCAAGTACGGCCGGGAAAGGCCGCTCGGTTTTCGGCGGCTCGTCGCCGCTAACGAGCGCAGAGGCCGCTCTGCTCGCCAGGAGCGTTCCCTCCTGGCAGTGGAGCCGACGCCGCTCCTACCTTGTCATCAGAGCAGCGTTATGTGAGTTGTTAACGCAGCAAGAGAAACCCGGGAGAGGGCCCCAGCCTACCCTGTGAACGTGTAGACTTCCAGGGCAAACTTCTGGAGGAGGGCGGTTTTGGTCGAGTTGGACAGGATCAAGACCACGTTCATGTGACCCGGCCTCAGGCGTACCAAGTTGCTGTTGTAGTTGATGTCCGTTAGCTCAGTCACCTCGACGAAGCCCTTTTTGGGAATCCTGCTGCAACGAAAACAGTGGCTGAGTGAAAGGGGAACGAGGGACCGGGAGCGACCGAGGGCAGAGAAACCGTGAACTCGTTCCCTGCCTCCTTACGCTGTGCCCTGTAGCTAAAGCCCGTTTAATCGGTGCAACGGCCAGACTTGGATCTGTCTCAACAAGTCAGCCAGACCTTTACCTTTCCCCCGAGGATGTTGTCTGGGCAAAACTAGCTGGGAATCGCTCAGTAATTAAGTTTGTGCGCCCCTGTCCTTTCTGGCCCAGGTCCTGGCTAACCACCGGTCCCGCTCGCCTCGCTGTCCTGCGCAAGGACCGTGTTACGTCTGCGCGACTCCGGCGCTTCCCTGCTGTCCACCTAACGCTCTCTGTGCAACGCTCCCCGAGCGATGCTTCGGCAGGAAACGTTTCTGGAGAAATTAGAGAGGGAACCTGTTACTCTCTTTGCTGAAGCTCGCGTCGTTCTTCTCGGTCTTTGCGGCGGTTTCTTCTTTCTCAGAGGGAGGAGAGTCCCTTGTATCGCTCGAATCGCTGCAAAAGAAGATTATCTTGTGTGTGTATTTAAGGCACCAGATTGGATTGAGGTGCCGTTGGCTGGACCATAAGATCCGCTAGGACGTTTTGGCGTGCGCTCACCTGAAAGCCTGAACGATAACGGTGCCAAAGAGAATGAAGAGCGCAGAGAAGAGCAGGGACAGCAGCGGCATCATTTCTCGCCTGAGGGGAAGATTTGCAAACGGCAATCAGGTCCGCGAGTTGCAAGGTTTCCGCTTGAATTTCGGTTCCTGTCTACCTCAAGTAAGACCGTGCAGTTTCCCCAGAAACTTGGCTCGTTTCCCGAGCGATCAAGGTTTTGAGCGACGTCCCGCTCCCACCCAAAAGGAGGAGAACAAAAATGGATCCGTTTTAAAATAAGGCGACGGGGAAGTGGTGAGAAACAACAACGGATGCGCGTTTTCAGGAGCGTAACGTCCCCGCTCAGCCTGAAGGCCGAAGTACCCGGTACTGGAGGCAGAAGCTAACGTCGCTGTGGTGTCAGCGCTCTTCAACCTAAATCTCCAGAGAACACAGGCACCTACGCGTTTTGATACGTTCTCAATTCCTGTTAATAAGAACCTGGTTCTACTACGTATCCAAACAAGGTAATGGCAATCCTGCACCCTATCGAGACTCGTTAACACCCAATCCGTACCAGTTACTATGAAACAAACTGTCCCAGGAGCCCGAGATATAGTCCAGCGTGGAGTAGAGCCATCGGATAAGGAACATCTGGTTAAAAAGAAAAAAAAAAAAGAAAAAAAGCAAATGACAAACCTGCTATCTGGGACCCTGATAACACTCCCACCCCTTAAACAGAACCCTGGGCCGAATCGGCTTCGGAGCACGCCACGAGCTTCCTTCCACGAGCGAGAAAACCTTTAAGAGTCTTGCCTTGGTATTTTGAAATATATCTGATGCCCGTGAACGACCACAACGGGACCGTCCAAAAAGGGAACGCGGTTGTTAGGCAGCTGGAAAGGCCGTGCAAGTACTTACGGGAGCGAGTTCGTCGTTCAAGTCTGCCAGGACGGTCTCTGAAGAGAGAAGGCCGGGGTCCGTCCTCAGCTGCTCCAGGAGATCCAGGAGGATGAAGTTGTCCTCTTTGCTGCCTTGCCAGGCCTCCTCCAAGGTTTTATAGGCGATCTTCCCTGCGTTATTGCGTCTCTCCAGAATGACCACCTGGACGAGCCAACAACATCGCAGATGTCAGAGAGGAAGGTCCTTTCTACTAGACAGACGTTACGCTTCAAATCACTGCCCAGAATTAGGTGTCAGATCAAGGTATAGCAGCCTATGTAAAGTGATGTGAATTAGAATGACAGACGAAAAGAAGAAGGGGAAAAGGGAAAAAGAAAAAGGAAACCCTCACAGCTGATTTTCCCCGATACTTCTCCTCATCCATCAGCAAGGCGTCCGCAAATTCCGGCTGCCGATCGTTATAGATGTGCACAAACTTCAGCGTGTCTTTTGTGTTGGCCACGGCAAAAGTCAAAAATGCCTCGTAAGCCTCGGCAAAGTTATCGCCCTCTCCGGTAAGTAAGACCACGCAGTGCCTAGGCGACACAACGAGATGGAGGATTAAGAGCCGTTCTGGAGGCGAGAGGAAACGACCGCCCCCTTTCCGCTAGCCAGAACGATCCTGAAGAGCCAGAAACCTATCGGGCAATGCGGATCCCCAGCGCGACCCAATGCAGTCATTTCCCTTCTCCCTCAGAATCAAACACAAGGCGGCTTTAGGAGCAGCCCCGGCGCCTCGGGGAGCAAAACGGGGGGAGGTGTCACCTGCGGAGCCTTACTTTCGCTGACGGTGAGACTTCTTCACGGGACACAGCTCCTGGAACAGCCTCTGGCTGGTGAGTCTGGCCACCATGAGGAACTTATTCTGGGAAAGGAAGTCGTCGATGAGCTGCTTCTTCATATCTCGTGCCTGGCGAGGACAAAGAAAGCAGAGGTCAGAACTGAGCAGGACGAGCAGAGTAAAGGTGTTGCGACGTTGTCGTCTGAAGCCCGGGGAAGGCTGCCGGCCATCACGGTCCTCGCCAAAATCGCCCGAGACGTTTTGAGACCCTGAGACCGAGAAGCAACCTGCAGCCACCCTCCTCGAAAGGTCAGACGTCGTAGCCGAAGCCTACCGAGCTTCCTCCCTCCTACCGGTCGCCCTCTGCCGAAGCCCGAGTTTCTGCTGAGAACGAATGCTCTGTACTCTGAAATGCGCCACCGACCAACCCCTCATCGCAAGCTCGGTCAGAAAACCTCAGCGTCCGTTTCACATAAGCTCTCGGAGAGGGCTCTGAGCGATACCTGCACCACATCAGCAGGCCTGTCGATGTGCTCCTTGAAGATCATCATGGTGGGAGTGTAGACGTTGATGTTGTACTGACTGGACAGCTCCTCGGCGCCTCGGAGTCCGACGTACACGTAGCCAAAGGACAAGTAATCTCGGTAGGCAAAGGCAGTCAGCTGGAGGGGAAAAAAGCACCGGCGCGTGTTTACGTTAGAGAGCAAACCGCATTGTCTCCCCCGAGTGCCTGCGGTGACCTTGCTTCGAGAACACCTCCCGCTTTTTATATGTCATCGGGCGTGCGCTGCAAGAGGTAAAAGCCCTTCCTCTCCCACGCTGAACCGCAGTTTGCGTTCTCTTAGTCATCGTACGGGGAGCCTTGATGGATCCACGGTTTTATTTTACAACCTGTGTGGTAGCAGGGGTTTCTTAGGAAACGGGCTTTCCTAGACGTGCTGCAAAATTTTCTCGTTACCAGTAAAGGTGAGCACGTGTCTCCGTTGCCGCTACCTCCGAAACCCCCCCGGCACCTTCGCGTTCGCTAAGGGTACCTCCGTGGCAGGACGGGGAAACAACCTCCCAATGAAGTCGGTCATCTGGCCGTGCCGTTTTCGACCGACACAAATCAACTTGTTCTCTTAGAACAGGTCAGTGGTGTTTAGAGGTGTCGATCCACCTCTGCGCACAGCAGTATCGCCTTTTCTTTTGGTGCAGCTGGATTTATTAGCAAGTCAACAGCGTGGCGACAGAAATCCTATTACCTTGTATAATAACGGCACCGCTGGCATATGATCAAATAGAAGGACGTGGGGCTTGTTTTCTTTCTTCCAGTTGGAGAGAAAGCGGATGTAGTTTTTATCTGTAATCTTTAAATAGAATCAGCACGTTAGTTTAAACCTCAGAGCCGTTAGACACGCGCAATGCCGTACGATCGGGCGTCTGAATGAGAACCGAGTCTGGAAAAGCTGTCCGGGCGTTACAGAAAGCAGACCGTGGGTTTGTCTTTCCAACAGGAATGCCCAATCTGTGCTTTTTTGATGCAGGAAATTACTTGGAACCATCCGTCTCGACCCCCACCAGCCCTCTTAGTTATCGCATCCTCTGTCGATACTGTTCCCAGCCAACGCCGATGCCCCTTTCGGTCTCACAACCGTTCATTGGGATCGTACGCTTTATATCTAGCGGGAAGCCAAGGGTTAACAGGCACCTGTGAGCTCCATCAAACCTGCTCTGTTTCACCTGCGGTACCTCTTTGACCTAGAGGAAGGAGATAAAAGGGGGATTGCAGCTCGCCAAGGGGCCTGCAGGGAGAGGAGAGCTGCCCGCTAGCTCTGTTTTTGAGGAACGCCTGGCTTCCGGAGGCGAAACGGCCGCTTTAGCTGTGGAAGGGGACAGCGGACCCTGCTTTTGCGGCGTGAACTCCGACACCCGGAGGGCGGCGGGTCAAGAGGCCGCTGGGAAGGGCGGCCCTCGCTGAAGACCCCAAGGGAAAACGAGGCGAGGTAAACAAGGCTCCGGGCAGAGGACAGGCAGGGGAGAGCACTGTGGGGGCTGACCGGGCCACGTTGCACCGAAGGGGGAGGCGGGTGCTTTAGGATGCTGCCAAAAATAACCGAGCAGGGCCGAAATGCCGGAATTTTTTTAGCTAGTAGGAGGTTTTACCTATAACTTTGAAAGGGCTGGCGCTGCCGGCTGCAGTTTCAAAGGTCTGAATCAAAACTGGGCGAAACAAACGACAGGTCTCTCTGTGGGTGAGTTTTAGCGGACAACGCCTACAAGTTAGCGCGCGGTCCTTAATTTGCTGGCTGAAACCCCGAGAAAGGAGAAGGGAAGCGACATCCAGCAGGCAGGTAGCGCACGATCGCAGATTCCTAGCCTAGGGGTAGCTTTTGTACGGCTCTGGCAGCCACGGGATATTTACAACTGGGAGAGCAGCGGGCACGCAAAGTGGTGGGCGTAACCGCGTCGTAGCGGGATCAGCCCTTTTGCCGGGAGAAGCGTTACGGAGCAGCGTTGCGCGATCGCTTCCGACAGCTCCCCGGGTTTGTAGCTGTAGTGACAGCTCTCAAACCGCCTCGCTTCGCCAGCCTCGGTCGGATCTTCTCGCGTTCGTGACCCAGATCAGCTCGGGGGTCGAATTAAACGGATTAGCCACCGAGACAGCTAAGGAGAGACGAATATCCAGACAGACGCGCGAAGCAGCGCGCCGCGCTCTTACTAGAGCGTACCTTTTCTACGAGATTCCCCGGCAGAAGGTTCTCCACGAATTGCCGCAGGTTTTCTCGAACGACAGCGTTGTGGAAGAAGGTTATTTTCCCGTTAATGAGCCCTAGCAGGGACGGCGTGCTGTGTGCGCCTAGGTGATGGGCGAGGCGCCTTTCGTACCCGGCGTGAACGACTCCGATTCCCACTCCTGAAAAAGGAGAGCGGGTTCACGTGAAAGATCATCGATGACCCGAAATGCACAGTAGAAAATTGAGGTTCAAGTCCTGCGCCCTTGCCCGGCATCCTGCTCGGGAGTTAGTCACGCAATAGTCCCTCCTAACTCTGTACTTTCCTCCTCTTCCAATCCCCGGAAAATTGTATTTAAAACTCATAGCTTTATCTGGGGCGGGGGGGGGGAGAGAGCGAGCGTGCGCTGTGCTCTCTCGTTCTGCCCGCTGGTATTTCATGCGCTACGTTAAAACCTCAAGGAGAAAAATCTTAGTAAGCGGGAACTGCCCTGCCTTTCTCTCCTGCTGTCTGTCGAGTTTGTGGTTTTCTGGAAGCGTGTGCAGGGAAAACATCTGCAGGGAAAATGAGGAAGCTGGGGCTGGAGGGGCAAGTACAAAATACCTCCTTGGCACCCAAATGCATTCAGTAAGCATGCAAACCTCACTGTACGGTAGCGGCCCTAAAGTCGAGGATGTGTTCCGCAGGGATGTTTGCTTACTAAAGCCATCCGAGCGCACGACGAAGAGCGACGCGTCGCTTACGCCGGTGGCCCGAACCCGTGGCGGCGCGATCGGCCCTCGGCCACGCTGTCGTTTATTAGCACCGGCGTCGGACTAAGCCGCTGGCCGTACGGTCAGGAGAAAAGCCATCTCGCCCTTGTGATCTACGGGACTAGTTTTTCCCTCGTTTCTAACGCGTAGCCTCACCGATTACGACGTTAGTAACGTTCGGGAAAGCGTTAGGATAAATCCCCGAGGAAACCTACAGGTTAAACTCGGTCCTCCAAAGCCGAAGGCAATCGCCGCAGCCTCGCGGGGCGAGGGACGCGCGCCCAGCCTGAACGGCCTCGTCCTTACCCAGCGCCTCCAATTCCTGAGCGACTTCCTTCCACACGGGCTCGATGTGGATGCAGCTGAAACACCAGTCCGAGGTTATTTTAATGAGGTAAGGTTTCTTGAAACTGTCTGGCACGATTTCATTGATGTAGTGGGAAAAATGGAGCAAATACTTCTCGTCGGAGGTGTCGCGCCTCTCCGAATTAAAGGGGAAATGGAAGAAGGACTCGTCGAAATAGAAGCCTTCGTGGAAGTGGTGGAACTGACGATGCTGGTGCTGAGAGTAGCCCTGGCTTTCCCCGGCATCTCCGTAGCGATCGAAGTTTGCCCTCTTTTCCTCGTTGGAGAGAATCTGGGAAGTAGATGATAGAAGAACAGTCACCCGAAATCGTGAGGGGGAACTGCCCTGACAATAATCCCTTAGTAAATAACTGCAGCTGCCTAAGGACGGGCTACGAGGGAACGTGCAGCCTTCGCTGCGCATCGGAGGGATAAATTTTCCGGAAAAGGGAACGCTCGCGTCGCCTCTGGGCCTGCTGTGGTAAATAAGGGTAAAAAAAAGCCAAAACCCAAAGAAAAGAAGCTCGTAAATCAAGACTGCTGTACCCATTTCTGGTGCCAATCGCTCCCCGAGCCTGAACGTCGCACCCTCCGAGCACGGCGCGGCTTTTGCCTGCATCCGCTTGAACGCGGAGGGTTTCCTCAGCGCATCGGAAAGCGCCGTAAGTTTTACCGAGCGGCCGGAAGCCCCGCAGAGAAACTGCAATTTTCGGCTGGGAGATGAGAATTTGCTTTATTTCCGTGGGCTCGGCTCGCTTGGCGTGAAAGTATCGGGTCAGCCTCTGCAGAGCGGGGCAGCCGCTTTCGAGAGCCGTGCCAGCACGGTGTGCAAATAGCTACTTACGCAAAGAATAATTTGAAGTGACTCAAGCCCTGCGGTGATTAACATTGCTTACGTCACCCCCAAAATGCTTATATGTACGTGTGACGCGGACAAGACGGCCAGCCTGCTGTGCGGGGCTCGGCGAATACCGGCTCCTCCCTCGTTTGAGGCTTTTTAGCCAGAACGGGGCAGACCCGCGGCAAATAGTTTGCCGCGGAGGCCGCGCGGGTGTCATCCGGCGGCGCTCTGTCGAGAAAGCGGAGGAAGCTGTTCTGTGGTCGAGCACCTTTCCCGTGTAGACGTGCGCAGAAAAAGCACAAAGCCGCGTACGGACAAATAAGGCCACTTAACTTTTAACGACGGTGGGAGTTTAGCAAGAAGAGCGTGTTACCTCGTAGGCCTTGCTAATCTGGATGAATTTGTCTTCTGCTCCCGGGTCCTTGTTTTTGTCAGGGTGCCTGCAAGGCGGAACCGGAGGAGAAAGGGGGTCAGCAGTTCCCCGGGGGGGCACAGGGAGCTGTCGGCCTCCGTTCGGAGGCGAGCGGGATGCGGACGGTTAGGGCGTGCGGCGGCATCCCCCGAGGCCGAGACCAGATTTTTACACCCGGCATGTGCTCTCCCTACCCCAACCCTGTCCCAAAACACAGCAGCGGGGTGCGTGCCGTGTGCCCGCAGACCCGTCCCTCCAGCCGATCTGCTGCCCACGGCCCGAGCCCAGGACGAGGGAGCGTGTATCTTTCCTACCCGCTTCGGCCATGCGTCCCTCGGCTGCTGCCCTACATATCTACCAGGTTCTTCCCGTAAAATACCTCCCGTCACAGCCCTTGGGGATGTCTTGGGCAAAACTATGCAGGCTCTAAAAGCTCTGGGTGAGGCTATTTTCCGAGGCGATGCCTCGAGCCTGAAGCGAGGGGCGCGACAGTTGCGGATCCGACGCGTCTCCCCTCGGCACGGGGGTCGAGTCGCCCTCGGGCATCAACGTATGGAACTGAGACCTGAACGCTGGCATGTTAAAGGTTCCCAGTTGAGGCGGGGAGAACTTTTCCCCCCGTAGCCAGGCTCCGGGAGGGTTTTACAGCATGGATTGCTAGCGTGAAGGCATCTGCTCGGTTTCAGGATGACTCTTGGCCTGTGAGGAGGACCCGGCGCTCCTCTCTGACCGCCTGCCGAGCCTCGGCTGGCGCGGACAGCCAGGTAGGGGGGCTAATGGCACCGCCCCGCAGCGCTACCCGCTCCTCCAAGCGCAGCGGCCTAGCTCCGTCAACCGAGAGGACGCGGAACGACGCCGTGTGTCCGTGTGTCCGTCCCGCCCCGGTACCGGGTGGCGGTGGCGGGGATCAGAGCCCGGGGGAAGGCCGGGGCGGAGGGGAGGCACGTACCATTCCCGGGCGAGCCGCTTGTAGGCCTTCTTGATGTCGGCCTGGCTGGAGCTCCGGCCGACCCCCAGGACGCGGTACGGGTCGAAATCCCCCGCCGCGGCCTGCGCTCCCAGGGCCGCCAGCAGCAGGGCGGCGGCCCAGGCCAGGCCCGCCCGCCCCNGGCGCAGCGGCGGGCGCTGCGGCGCGGGCGGGCGCGGCTGGTGGCGGCGCTGCGGGTGGCGCCGCTCTGGGACCCGCTGGAGGAGCGCGGCCTCTTCACCCGGCCCATGCTCGAGGAGCTGCAGGTGGGCTGGGGGCGGCCCCCTGTCCCCTCAGCCCCGGGGACATGCCCGAGTGAGGGTCCCCGGTCCGCCTCAGCCCCGGGGACGGGCCGGGGGATGGCCCCCGTGTCCCCTCAGGCGTGGGGACAGTCCCAGGGGTGGGCCCCGTGTCCCTCCTCAGCCCTGTGACAGCCCTGGGGGATGGCCCCCGTGTCCCCTCAGGCGTGGGGACAGTCCCAGGGGTGGGCCCCGTGTCCCCCTCAGCCCCGGTGATAGGCCAGGGGATGGCCCCCGTGTCCGCTCAGTCGCGGGGATGGGCCCAGGGGCGGCCCCCCGTGTTCCCTCAGCGCCGTGACAGGCCTGGGGGGTGGCGCCCCTGTCCCTTCAGCCCCGCGACAGGCCGGGAGGCGGCCCCTGTGTCGTCTTGGGCTCAGGGACGTGCCTGAGCGAGGGTCCCCTGTCCTCAGCCCTGGGGATGGGCCCAGGGGGTGGCCCCCACGTCCTCTCAGGTCTGAGGGAATCCCCCTTGTCCCCTCAGCCCTGGTGACAGGCCTGGGGATGGCCCCTGTGTCCCCTTAGCCTTATGACAGGCCTGGGGGGTGGCCCCTGTGTCCCGTCAGCCCCGGGGATGTGCCCGAGGGAGGGTCTTCTGTCCCCCTCAGCCCCGGGGGTGGGTCCAGAGGGTGGTCCCCATGTCCTCTCAGGCCCGAGGGAGGTCCCTGTGTCCCCTCAGCCCCGGTGACAGGCCCGAGGGAGGTGGCCCCTGTGTCCCCCGTGGCCCGGGATGTGCCCGAGGGAGTGTCTTCTGTCCCCCTCAGCCCTGGGGATGGGCCCAGGGGGTGGCTCCCGTGTCCCCTCAGGCCTGGCGACAGCCCCGGGGGTGGCCCCCATGTCCCCCTCAGCCCCATTGACAGGCCCAAGGGAGGCCCCTGTGTCCCCTCAGCCCCATGACGGGTCTGGGGGGTGGCCTCCGTGTCCTCTCAGGCCTGGGGATGTGCCTAAGGGAGGGTCTTCTGTCCCCCTCAGCCCCAGGGATGAGCCCAGGGGTGGCCCTCATGTCCCCTCAGCCCTGGTGACAGGCCTGGGGGGTGGCCCCTGTGTCCCGTTAGGCCCGAGGATGGGCCTGGGGGCAGCCCCTGTGTCCCCTCAGGCCTGGGGGCAGCCCCAGCGGGTGTCCCCTGTGTCCCGCTCAGCCCTGGGGACATGCCTGAGGGAGAGCCCTGTGTGACAGGGCCTGGTGACAGGCCAGGGGATGGCCCCTGTGTCCCCTCAGCCCCCGTGACAGGCCCGAGGGAGGCCCCCGTGTCCCTTCATTCTGGTGACAGGCCTGGAGGGTGCCCCTCGTCCCTTCCCACCCCAAGCCCTGCGGGTAAGAGGTGTAAGCCCCCCCATCTCCTTGTCCCTTCTTGTCCCCAGCCCTAGCTGGTGCCAGGCATGGGGGTTTCTCCTTGAGTCCCCATCCCAACCCGGTGACAGGCTTCAGGGGCCCCCGTTTCCCCTCTCTGTTACTGGTGACAGGCCTGGGGGTGTCTTACCTTGTCCCATGCGCCGGTGACAGGCTGGGCAATGCCTGTTCGTCCCCTGGGGACAAGGCTGGGGGTGCTCCCTCTCCCTCCGAGCCCTACGGTGGGCTGCAGCTGCCTGTCTCGGCGGAGGCAGCAGGGCGTCGTGGCTGGAGCGGGGTCCGGGCTGGCGTTCGGGCGGCTGCTGGGGGTCTCCGTGACCGCGTCCGCTGCGCCTCGGTCTCGTTCGCCCCGTGTAGAGGTGCTCGACACAGATTCCCGCGTTGCCCCTCTGTGGGCGCCGGTCGGAAGGGCTGGCTGGGCAGAGCACCTTGGCTCGGGGCGAAGACGCGTTGTCTCGGGCTTTCCTCCTCTGCAGAGCGCCGGCAGCCGAGGAGAGCAAGCCCGGCAGCTGGTCATCGACCTGGAGACTCGAGGGAAACAGGCTTTTCCTACGTTCCTCTCGATCCTGCGGGACACCGGGCAGGGCGACCTGGCGGACGTGCTGGTCGAGGAGTGCGAGTGCCTGCCGGCGCCAGCGCAGCCGGTAGACCTGAGGCCTGTTGAGCTGGACTTACGTAGAGAAAAGCATAATAAAAGTAGGTATTCAAGGCGTGGTTGTTTTCTGGGCAAACAGCAGCATGGGGGGCGGCAGCTGGGATCCCTCTTGGCTTGGGTCAGGGTCTGCGAAGTCCCGGGTTTTATTTTCCTGGAGCGTGGCTCGTAGCGAGAGGCGACTCCGCAGAGCTGTCGGGAGAACGTCGTGCTTTCTGGCAGCGGAAGCTTTTAAGCTCCATCTGCGTGCCCACCGCGTTAGGAGCTTCGTTCTCTGTATTTTTGCACGTGGCCTCCGTGGGACCTCGGGGGAAAAGCGATTTTGCCGCGTCCTTGCCATCTTGCGTGCCGCCCAGTCTGCGTGCAGGTCCGGCTCGTGCGGTCGTGAGGAGAAACTTGGGTCTGTCGAACCCTGAAAAGGGGAAAAATGACGCGATGTCGTATCGCAGCCTCGCAGCAGGCTGTGACAGGCAGCTGTCGGTGCGGGTCCTTCTGGGGACCCCGGGTCGGTTACTTGTAGCGTGAGATCGGAAAGGGGAGAAGGCGAGACCTGACTGTCCCGTGTCATTACAGATGTGAACTTCCCTGAACGTTTGTCCGTCCCAGTCCAAGCTGAGAGCGAAAGACCTCGAACGCCTCCCGCGCCAGGCCGGGGTGAGTCATGTCCCAGGCTGCTCCAGAGAGACGGGTGCCAAACGCTCATTTGCGGCGTGTGGCAGGGCGGGAAGAGGGAATCCATATGCGTCGCCGATGTGCCGTGGGTGTCAGGGCAGAATCGTCCTTAATTCCCGGAGGAACGGGTATAACGAATGTGTCATTGTGGAGCGCAGAGAGCTCAATACGGTGTCTCTGTTGTGCGTTGCAGGTTCGGCTGTTGACAAGAGGAACCGCGATCTGGTTAGTATTTGGTTAGGCCAAACGTGCTTCCTGGTAAGCAAAGGCTCGTGGGTGGCTACCGGGAAATAGCCCTGGGACAGCCCGGTGTTGCTTGTTGCTATCAGAGTGACCGCCCCGAGGCTGACGCTGGTCTGATGGAGCTGACGAGCTCGGAGGAGGTCAATCTTCAGCCAGCTCCTCCTTAGGATCGCCGAGGCCGTAGCGCCAATAACGTAGCGTAGAGCTAAAGGTCGCACTTAAACTGTTTCCAGCGAGGCAGCTGGTAATTTCCTAAAGTGCCAACTTGCGTGTTGTCCGGGAAGCGGCCTTTAGACTGTAATCATAGCATCGAGAAACAGAAACCAGGAAAACGACATCGAATGCGTGCAGCGCAGGGCGTGTCGGGAGACGCGCAGGGACGCAAGCACCGTGAATACGGCAGCGCGTGCGCGTCTGGAGTCGCCTTCCGGCGGCCTGTGGGTATCTGATGTGGAGGGAATGGTTTGGCTGCGTACGCGCGAGGCTCGTAGCTGTATCGATGCAGGCGTTTGGGTAGCCCTCATAAAATCCCTGCGGTGCCGTCATCGACGGTCAAGCCCAGTCTCTGGGAGATTTATCTGCCTGTTCTCTTGGCTCCTTGCGTGGGCTCTCGTGGTGAGGTTTGACGGCGATGCCTAAAAAAAATCCCGGAAACTTCAACTTGCCGTCGGAGACGCTGCAGATGAAGAAGCGGACGGTTTTCCGCAAAGGCGGTCCCCGATTTGGCAGGTTGTTTTGTGTTTCCCGGCTGCCGATAACAACCCGTGCGTGGGGAACGGTTGCTCTTCTCCATCCCTAGGCCTGGAGAAAAGAAAAAGCTGTCAAACGAGCTACTTTAAGGACTCCCATTCCTCGTAAGCGTCGCATCCCGCCGGATTAGCCAGCGAGCGCTCCGACTAAGAGGGTGGTTAATTGTGATGTGTGCCTTCCAGGTTTACGAGCTGAAAGCGGACCCGTGCGGACCCTGCCTGATCCTCAACAACGTCAACTTCAGTAAAGGCTCGAATCTGTCGACTCGCGTCGGCTCCGACGTGGACTGCAGGAGGCTGGAGAAGCGCTTCAAGGCCTTGCGCTTCGACGTCCTGACTCGGCAGGATCTCGAAGCTCAGGTGAGGCCGGCCACGTCCAGCTAACGCGAGGGATGAGAGGCGAGACCCCGGTAGCGACAGGCGCGCGTTATGGGACGTATCCCTGCGTCGGCAGCGCGCCGAAAGCCCCAGCCTGTGCTGCGCAGAGAAATAGTTGGCCACTGGTGTCCTCTTATGTTGTTGTCGTGCTGCAATCGCAGAAGGAGAAAGGGCCTCACGTGGTTTTGCCCTTCCGCCTGCGCTGTGATTCCTGGTCACGATTTGTAGGGAAATCGGCGAGGCTGTATTTCTGCGACAGCTCTGACAGCCTCCGCGTTCTGCGCGGCCGGGGGTGCGATTTACCCATCTGTACGGGCCTCGGCCGTTACCTTGAAGTGGCGGGGGGGACCTCGATCGTCTGGAGCGGCCGGATGGAAAGTAAACTGAGCTGCTCTGCTCGCCCGCCGGCCCCCGATAGGCAGCGGCGCGTTTCAGCAGATAAATCCCGTGGAAGCGTGTTTTGGGTTACGTCGCTGCGTTGTAAAGAACGCGGCGAGGCGAGAAATGTCTGTAATTAAAGCACCTGATGTTAAATAAGGGCTGAACTGCAGAAATACTCGCTGTCTGCTGAGGGGTTTCACCGCGTGTACGTGCAGCTACGGTAGACCGAGAAGAGCAGGGCCCGGCAGCGGTCTGTGGCTGAGGTAGGATTTGAAAAACTCTTACCGTGATGTTTTGTACGTAGGAAATGATTTCAGAGCTGGAGGAGCTGGCGCGGCGGGACCACAGAGCCTCGGACTGCTGCGTCGTGGTGATCCTTTCCCACGGTTGTCAGGTAGGTTTGTCACGCCTCTGCCTTTGCTCGTTAGCCGGGTTGCCTGCCTGGGAAGGGGCGAATTCCCCATGGTGCGGTCTCACGCAGGGTGGGAGGGAAACCGTCTGTCGTGGCCGTTTGGCCGTCGCGGTCCGTTGCAAAGAGTTACGCTCTCGTACCTGGGTTAAAGGAAACGGGAGCTTCTTCAGCGTAGCCTGATCCGGCGTTGCCCGCGGACGAGCGTTCCCCGTCTCGGAAGTCGGGGTGCGTAATTTGGAACCGAACAACGGGCAGAGAGCGGAGGGAGGCGGCGCTAACCCTCATTCAGTGCTCGTTTAGCCCTTCCTGTTTCTCCAGCTCGGACCGGGGAGATGCTCTTAGTCGTAAAGCCTATTTATCGCAAGTCAGAGGCCTCGAAGGACGAGGAGAGGAGAGCGAGCGTTAGGGAAACGGCGTATAGTAGTACGCGCCCGTCCTCCCAGAGGATGAAGAGCCCCGTCGCTGGAGGAGGCGGGATAGGCCTCGGGTAATAAGAGGAGTCAGATTGCTGGGTTTAGCGTGCTTCGAATGACTCCCGGGCGTCCCCTCGCCCCGATGCGGCGCGCACGTCCGTGCAAACGCGAGGAAGCGAGATCTGTTCCGGTAGCTTTGGGCTACAAAGCGCCCGATCGGAAATGGGCTCCCTCGGAACGGGCCTCGCCTTCTGCGTTACTAGCTCCTGGATTTTCCTCTTGCAGACGAGCCATATTCAGTTTCCCGGAGGCATTTACGGAACGGATGGAAAATCCATTCCAATAGAAAAGATTGTGAACTACTTCAATGGGTCCCATTGTCCGAGTTTGAGAGGAAAACCCAAACTCTTCTTCATCCAGGCCTGTGGTGGAGGTGAATCTTTGTTTGAGCTCCCGAAGCGAATCGGCTGTCGGGCGTAAGCAGGCTTCGGCCATGCGGTTAGGCTCTGGCTTCTCGTTCCTTTGTCGTCCGTCGCCTGTTTCTCCGGCTCTCTTGTCTTACTCTCGGCCACGTGTTCTTCCCGCTAGCGCGGGTCGAGTCTAAGGGCTCAGATGATAGCCTCTCGTAGGATGGCGGTACCGATTTGCCCGGGCTGGAACGGTTTGACCGCACAGCAGGGAGATGCGGGACAGAAGGAGGGGAGTAACTGCAGCACACGGGCAGGCAGCGCACACCGGCCGGCCGCTCCTTCGGCCGTGAGGTGGGCGGGGAAGCACGGAGCGAGGGCGTTCGTGTGCGTCGCCCGATGGCTCTGACTCGGTGGGAACGGCTGAAGAGCCAAACCGCTTTGTTTTCTTGGAGGGCTTTTATGTATTTCTTTATTTATTCATTTATTTATTCATTCCTTTGTCTTTTCTTCGTGGAGGATGTACGCTCGTTGAGCGCTCGGGCAGGATGAATTTGAGGGATTGTCGTCTTGCCGCTTTTTGCAGAACAAAGAGATCCAGGCTTTGTAGTGGATTGCGATTCACCCGATGACGAAGCTCCCGGAGGTTGTTTAGAGTCGGACGCGACTCCTTTTCGGGCTGCGGCAGGTGACGTGGACGAGCCGGATGCCGTTGCCAGTTTGCCCACGCCCGGCGACATCTTGGTCTCCTACTCAACTTTCCCAGGTGACGCAGCCCCTGCAAATCCTTTGCCGGGTACAGGGGAAGCGGCAAAAAAGTCGGAGCTTTGCGGCCAAAGTCGGGGGCGGTGAGGGGCGACCGGCTCCACCGGAGGTGGCACGCGGGGAGCGGCAGTAACTCGGTGAGGTGAGAAGACAAGACTGGCTGTGGCGGTAACGTTCTCATTCTTTCTCTGAAGGTTTTGTCTCCTGGAGGGAGGCGTCGCGTGGCTCGTGGTACGTGGAGATGCTGGACAGCGTGCTGGAGCAATATGCCCGTTCGGAAGACCTGCTGAACATGTTGCTGCGGGTAAACGTCTTTTCCCCCGCCCCCCCTGCTTTTTGTAGGCACGATGAAGGAAATAGTCCGAGCTGCAATCGGTCGGGGCGTGGAGGCGTATGCTTAAAAAAGGAACAACCGTATTGAGCGCTCAGTTTACCGATAGGCACCGTGGAGAGCTCTGAGTACGATGCAAGCGTCTGGCCTCCCTCTGCCAAAAACCACCTCGAGGTTTCTCTAGCGAGGAGTAATCCTGAAACTACAGGCTTTAATCTTTGCCGAGGAAATTGCTTACAAGTAGCCCGGTTCATCCCAACCTCCAAAGTCCGAGCCGATGGGATGCGGGGCGCCGTTGGAAGCGTGCCGCCGCGCGTCCGGGCGGATCGCGCTCTCGAGGAAGAGCCGCTGGCTCTCTCGTGCCCGGAGATCTCCGTGGGCGTGCTCTCTCTTTGGGTTTCATGTCTTCCGGAGCTCCCATGACGCCGTGGCGAGTCTCGAGGAGCGTCTCGCCCTCGGGGAGACAAGGCCAGGCGTTCGCGCGTCCCGGTGAGTGAGGAGCGCAACGTGCCGGGAACGTGCACCCGGTGTGGCTGATAAACGGTGTCCCTCGCGTGCCCCGTTGACTAGAGAAGATTGCCAAAGCGTGGGACGAGCAGAGGCACTTCCAGACAGACGCTTTTGCTGTTCTCCGTGAGTCAGGGAAAAGTCTTTGGTGGAGGCGGCGGGGGAGCAAGGACCTACTTTTGGGTTTTTGTTGTTTTCCTGGCGTCGCGGCGCCGCTTCGGCGTGCGGCGGTACGGTGGCTATTGATTTCAAGGGAGAGGCGTGAGACCCTCTCTCCGCTGGCTGGCCTTCGGCATGAGGAAAGCGACCTTGGGGAAATGAGGGGCGTGCCTGGCAGAAAATGGGCAGAAAGAGAACTCGCTTTTAAGGAAAGGGCTGATGGGAAAGAGGGAGTCACGGCTCACACCGAGAAGCGCCCGCCGGAGGCGGCGGCGGCCGGTATGGCCGGGCTTTCTTGGAAGGTCACGTTCCCTTGAGTCGCCTTTGCTGTAGCCGGCCGAACGGTCTCACGTTCGGAGACCTGCCCGCCCTCCTGCCCCGTGCTCCCGTGCCCCATCCTTATCGCTGTGCTTCCGGCGAGAGGTCGCGCCCCGACGCGCGGGTCGGAAAAGCGTCCCGCTCCTCAACCGCTCTCCTTCCGTTCTCAGGTGGCAAACGCCGTCTCCGCCAAGGGGAAGTACAAGCAGATCCCGGGCTGTTTCAACTTTCTCCGCAAAAAATTCTTCTTTGCGTGCCAATGACGTGCAGGCTCGAGCTCGCGGAGGAGAGCGCCTCTAGCTCGCCGTGACGTGGCCGCGCTCGGCCTCCGAGTATCGGTTTTCAGCGATTGCGACGTTCGTGTCCTTTGCTGCCCGGACAACCGAGCGACGGAATCGAGGTCTGGCGCTTAAGCGGAGTGGAATGATTTTTGCAATCGATAGTTCTCGTTTTCAATAAAACGCAACAGAAGTGGCGAAAAAATAGTTTGCGTTGTATTCCCTCGTCTGTTCCGTCTTGTGAACGCCATTTTGTCATCTCCCGAAGCCGCCTCTGAAACGGGAGGAGCAAGAAACACCTCGCAGGCGTAATTTTTTTAGCTTCTCGCTGCGACTGGTAGCATTTCTGATGTGGCTGCGGCAGCGTACAGAGAAGGCATCTTGTGTCCTCAAAAGGTCGGTCGGACGCTAAGCAGGAGTTACGGCAGGAAACCGATGAGGATTCCTCTGCGTCTCGGAGCCCAGTTAAAGCAGTCACCCTCGTGAGCTGCTGCGGGTAGCCACGGCGATGGTTTTGGGTCGGAAACCCTGGATGTTTTGGAGGATTTTGGGGGGGAAGCGTCCTCGGAGCCGCAGGAGCCGCCCTCGGCAGGCGCAGCTGCCTTAGGGTAGGCAGGGAAGGAAGGGAAGCATCGGCGAGCTGCCGCGCTCGCTGCACGGCGCCGGGGCTGGGCAGAGAGCTGCACGTGCGGCTGCCTGGCCCAGCCCGTCTTTATCGCACGGAGCGTTCTACGCCCTGGGGAAACCACGCGAGGGTTTCGGCGCCGCAAAGGCGGATCGCGCCGTGCCCCTTCGCCTGCGCGCTGCCGCGGGGGGGTGCGAGGAACGCTTACAGGTTCGCAGGGAAGCTGGGGATCGCCGGTCTGCCTTTGCAGTCGCTATGTATTTCCATGGTCTTTTTTTTGGGAGCATTTCAGGTGGTTTGGGGCGGTTCAGTGCCGCTGGCGGAGCGATTCTTGGCCTGGGGCTGGAGTTTAACTATTTTTCGACGGGTGCTAGGGCTTGAGCAATGGCAAAAGGAGCTGCAAACTTGAAAGAAGTAACTAGAAGTAGGGTGAGAGAGCGAGCGGCGGGGGGTCTCGTTCCCCCAGAGGGTGTTAACTCTCTCCTTCGGTTGCTTCCAGCCCCTGCCGCTCAGGGAACAGCGTCCCGCAGGGGCGCACGCCCGGCCGTCCCCCAAGAGCGCCCGAAGCGTCCGTGTTGGAAGGAAAAGCCCCTCGGTTGCTTGAGGAGTGCAAGGTCCCTCTAGTCCTGCTTCGGCCCCATCCCCTCCGCAAGGCGAGCTGCGCGCAGGATGCCGCCCCGCGTCGGGGGGGTTGTGCGTTCTGGGCCGCTGTGGCTCTCACCACGGAGGATGCTCCCGAATTGCGTTCGCTGCTCGGCCAAAGGACCCACTGGAGCTGCTGTGAGGGGTGGGGGCTCGGTGGAGCGAAGCCAGGCAGGGGGCACATGTTGCTGGGAGACCCTAAAGTTGTGCAGCCTTGAGGCCGGTTGTGCTTTGCCCTGGAAATTCGGAACTGGGGAGGAGCGGGATCTTTCCCAGCCGGCGTAGGGGTCCGGGATGCGCGGCCCCCGCCTCTGCGACACAGGAGCTCGGGACTGGAGGCGAGGAGCGGTCAGCGGGGAGCAGGACGTCTCTGGGGAGGAGGGCAGGGAGGGAACTGCCCGGCCCCAGCTGGGGGCAATCGGGAAGGGGGCTCAGGTTGAGCTGATTAGGGCGGTGCTGGGGGCTGAAAGGGCAGGGCCGGGGCCGGGGCCAGAGTGAGCCGGGCAGCAGCCGGAGAGGATCTGGGCTTCACTCGGGGCCTGTAGCTGCCCGAGTCGGCGACAGCGCTGGAGCCGGAGCGGCGTGTCCTTTGAGGGGAAGCTGGAAGGCTTGGCGTTGAGCCGCTGCCGTCCGTCGCCTGTGCTGCTGGGGTAAGCGAAGCTGCGTTTCTAGGTGCTGCTCGATGGGAGCATCCTCTTGGAGATCTGCCCTGCTACGACATCCTGCGCAGGAAGGAGGAGAGAACTGGGAAGAAATGATGTGAATTGTGGGTTTTATTTAAAAGGAAAAAAAGCTAGGTATCTGGAAAATTATTTTGAAGAGGACATGATGGAAATGCAGCGAAGAGGAACAGCGGAATGTGGAAACAAAGTGGATCCTAGGTACTGTTGGTCTCCGTTCTCTCCTTGTGCCCAGAGCTGGTGCTTGCCCAGCGGAGGAGCGATCCCGAGGTCCTGCAGCCGTACCTGTTACAGGTGAGAGTGGGATTTGATGTGTGTGTCATCCCCCTGCCTCCGTCCCCGTCCCCCGTGGCACTGAGCTCTCTGCCCCCGGGCAGGAGGGCTGATGGCACGGGCTGCAGCCGTGGGGGGATGCCAGGAGCAGCCCGGGGTCGGGGCCGGCACGGGACCGGCGCCCCTTTTCCCGGGGGACTCAGCATGGGGCGGCCTCGGGTCCCTACCGGCGGGGGCCCACCTTGGGTGCCCGTCCCCGGCGTGGCGGGGTGCGGGTTCCCGGCCACCGCCGAGGCGTCGGCTTGGATGCCGGTGGTGCCCGCCGTACCCGGGAAAGCCTGGGGGTGCGCGTGGGGTGCGTGGCTGCAGGATGTGTGTGGCTGTGGGATGCGTGTGTGAGTTTTTGGGGGGCTTTTTCTTTGCCTTCTGTTGTTATTTTAGCTTGTTGTGTTTATGGTTT